>PVKY010012572.1:0-11447 GCA_004027775.1 Bradypus variegatus | reverse complement strand
GGGGGGCCGTATTTCTTATTACTGCTATTGTTGTCACAGACAATGCAAAACACCAATATATGCTGACACCCCAACAAGATCAGAGGCCTTGGGATGGCCTGGCTAGGTTATCTCAGCCACAGAGGAAATGAAGTAACCCAAAACAGACGTGGCAGCCGCCGTCATCAGCTCTAGTTACTAATGATTTGAAACAGAAACTTCATCTCCTTCCCCCACTCTGCAGCTGACATGGGCCAGCCGCAGGGGCTTCATGGCGAGGGGGGTTTCTCCCCGTCCCCAGAAGCAAAAGGTAGTGGCATGGAGCACCGAGCCAGAAACGGGGGAGCACCCAGCCAGAAACGGGAAGCCACTGACGTCCCACCAACAAATGACGACTTGAAAGAAAGCTGCTGCAGCCCACGCTTGGCCCCACTTCTAAGAAACTGACTTAGGAAATAACCTGAAATAAGCATAAAGGTGTGAGACTGAGGATGTTCACCACTGAGTGATGCATAACTGTAAAGACCGAGAAGCAACCTAAGTGTCCAACCACAGGGGACTGGCTTAATAAATCAAGGCCGACCGGCAAGCAGGAATAAAGAGAGGCCATTAAATGTCATGTTTACAAAGTGTTATCAGTGGGCACACATAAAATGGGTATATTTGGCATTCATTCATTCACTCACTCCCCATGAGGCTCTGCTAGGGATAAAAGTCAGGGTGGCAAAATGCAATGGGGATCCTGGATTGGATCCTAGAACAGAAAAAGAACAGTAGTGGAGAATCAGATGAAATCGGAATAAAGCAGGGTCTCTCAGCCTGGGTGCTATTGACCTTTCGGGGCTGGATCGTTCTTTGTAGTGGGGTGGGGTGGGATGTGGGCCATCCTGTGCAGGGTGGGATATAGAGTGGCCTCCACCCACGAGGTGCCAGTAGCACCCCCCCACCTTTGTGACAACCAAACATGTGTATCCCCTGGGGGGCAACACGGCCCCTGGATGAGAACCTCTGGAATAAAGTCTGGAGCTAATTACTCCTTAATTACACAGTTATGTGTTAATCACTCCTTCCATTGGACAAATCTACCACAGTTAGGCTAAGATATCAGGGGACACTAGGGGAACCTGGGTGAAACGTACACAGGCACTGTGGCTTTGCTACTTTTCTGTAAATCTATCGACAATTCTAAAATAAAACCATTAAACAAATGAGGGCTCTGGGACAAGGGAAGTTGGTGAGGGGCAGTTTTTGACATTGGTCAAGGAAGATCTCGAGAAGAGGGAACATCGAGCAGAAACCTGAGGGAAAGAATGAATGAATGGCAAGATGAATGAATGATGCTCAACTACATGAAGATAAAATGGGGGTAGGCAGGTCCCCCTGCCCGCTACTTGGACTCGTGAGAAGGTCTGCATTTAGCCACTCGCTCTGAACCTGATGTGGTCTTCCTGGGAAAGAGGAAGAGCTAACATTTGTTGAGCAGCTTCTAGGTTTCAGAAATAAGGTGAAGGTTTCACACAAATTGTCCCAGCAAGCCAATGGGGAAGGTGGCGTCTTCCCATTTTGCAGAAGGGGAAGCCGAGGCTCCGGGAGGTGATGTAGCCTGTCTGTGGCCACCTGGTTTTGTTGCAATCCAGGTCCAAAGTCGGTGGTTGTTCCACATTCCCGAGCTTCCCTTGGAGCTTAACACGCAAGAGTTTCCAGCTTTATGTTCCAGACACAAAGGGCTAATCTAAGACCCTGGTCCGGTTACAGCAGTCACTGTCTTTGGCGACTTGGAGTGGCAAAGCCGAGGGTGAGCCCATGTGGTGCCTCAATTCTCCAGGACATGGTCACCCACAGGGGTCTGGGTGGCCAAGAGGAAATCTCTTGGCATCACATCTGGAAAAGACCTTCTAAACCACCTCCCCACCACCTCCTTATGATCCAGATGGGGAAACCAAGGCCCAAGGTCACATGGAGGGTTGGGGCAAAGTCGAGCGAGGAGCTGTGTCTCTGCCCACCATGCAACGCTGCCTCTGTTGAGGTTCAGTGCCCCCTCCGCCCCTTTCATGGCACTCTCAGCCAGTTCTCTGAGCCTGCCATGGACCTACTGTGTGCTCTTGCTCCTTCTCATGCCCACCCCAGCCCTTTGCACATGCTGTTCCCTCTGCCGGGCACACCCTTCCCTAGACCCTTCCTAGCAACACCTGCCAGCTCCCACTTATCCTCCAGGGCTCGGCTTCCTCAGGGAGGCTCTCCTGGACTCCCAATTGTCGGGGTGAGCTACGACCCATAAATACACTGTGCACCCCCCCACCGTAGCATGCACGTGCCCTTCCTTTTGCCAATTCCTCGTACAGGATCCCACCAGACTAGAAGATCCAAAAGATTAAGGGACCACGTGTGTCTCGTTCTCCCCTGTATTCAAGTATCTGACGCTGCTGAGCAATTTAAGTGTTTGTCACATGAGTGTAGAATCGTAGCCATTTATTGATGTGCCCGGCACCCACACCAAGCTATGAGTTCCGGGGTCTGCAGACTGAAGCGTAGTCACCTCTGCAACCCCAACACTGAGCCCAGAGCCCGGCACACAGCCAGACCTCAAGGGCACAGGCCCCTGCGGATGGCAGATTTCAAAAATACAAATGATTACAGGTGGTTTACTTTCTTCCCTGTGCTCCTGGATTTTCCAAGTTTTCAACTATGTCTGTGTATGATTTGGTCATCAAAAAACCAAAACTAAAATAAATCAAGAAATGTTGCACATATGAAAATGTTCAAATGTTCAAATCAAAGGATATGGACCAGAAAGAGTCTCTTGGGGAAAGGAGGCTGCAGGGCAAAATTTGCCTGAAGTCTTATTTTTAGAGCTCCGGAAAGTTCCCTGGGTGAGAAGGCATCTGAAGTATTTGCAAACATTCAGCAGGGGGAAAATATAATATTTCCCCAGAGTTTTCCCTTCTGGGCATTCTCAACGCTGTAGCAAATGTTCTGGAAAACTCCAGGACCCACCCATGACAATTCCCCGCCAAGACCCTCTGTTCACAGAGCCCTGGTGAGTGCCACACGAACCTCACTGACACCCTCCCCTTAGTTGCACAGATGAGGAAACGGAGGCCCAGAGAGGGGAAGTGACTTGCCCAGGAACACACAGCAGGCTAGCCTCAGAGCCAGGAATCAAAATGAGACCTGAAAAGCACTTCTGCTTGGGTCCCCGATTTTGACATGTCACCGGAAAAAGTTTTGAGTTTTTTTCCCTGTTAAATGGAGGTAGGAACTCAATGTTTTTAATTTGGCTTAGTAAGTTCATTGAAGGGAAAACTAAATCTACTACTCCTTTCATCTCACAAAAGAGAGAACATTGTCACACACACACGCAAAGGTACGAGGGATATAATTGCAAAAGAAAGAAGAGTCCTTTAAATCAGAGAAATGTCACTTTGGGAAAAACTCACTAACACTGGCCTCGTTTTTCTTCCCAGAGGACAGGAAGAAAGTTCACTTCTGCCTGTGAACCGTGAGCTGTGTTTCAGCTCAAAACTCCATGCTCTTTCCCCAAGCCTGCTCTGCCTCCCCAACAAGATCCTTTTATCCCTCTGCCCAGTACACCCTCGGCCTTGTAACAACCACCACGTCTTAGAGAAAACGGAACTGCAGCTGCCCAGGGACGGACAGACAGCAGACCTGGCCCACCCGGGAGGAGAAGGGAAAGGAGAAAAGGCAGTCTCTGCATCCGCGCTCACCCAGAGGTTCCGCAGGAGTTTCAGCAAGCTGGGGCAGTAATAGTACTCCATTGCTGGCAGCCAGGGCTTGTGCCGCCAGCCTGGTGCACGCGTCCAGTTTTCCTCTGGAGGGGGCGGCTCTTATTCCCGCACCGCCTGGTCGCACTGGGGGAGTCAAGTTCAAGGCGGCATGAATCATTCACAGGCCGGCGTCCTGCCAGGTGAGCGGAGGGGCAGCCCTGCTGACAGCCACGGCCACCGGGAGATGGAGACCTGCTGCTGGGGTCACGTGAGCCCTGCCCGGGGCGTCTCTGAAGGCTCATCCAGCCCGTGTGTGGGGGTGTGTGAGTGGGTGTGTGGGTGTGTGTATGGGTTTGCATCACTGTGTGTGGTGTGTGTGTGAGAGCATGTATGTCAGTGTGTGTGGTATAAGTGTGAGTGTGTGTGAGTGAATAAGTGAGCGTATGTGTTTTGTGACGTGTGTATGAGTCTGTGTGCACGAGGATGTGCGAGTTTTCATCAGTGTGTCTGGTGATGTGTGAGAGCATGTATGTCAGTTTGTGTGCATGTGTAAATGTGTGTGTGTGTGTGCACGCGTGCAAGTATGTGTGGTTCCTCCCCTAAACCACATGACAGCAGGGAGGCTTCAGCACTTCTTACAGGGAAAGGAAGTAAATTAACACAGGATCCTGTCCGTTCACAGTCCCTCCTGACACTAATCAAGCTCTTTCTGACCACAGTTAAGCTTCTAGTAGCCTGGAAGGAGGGCTTGGTGGTCCTCATTTTACAGAGGGGCAAACCAAGGTCCAGAGAGGGCAAGTGACTTGTCCAAGGTCACATAGCAAGCTGGTAACTGAACCAAGACTGGAACTCAGGCTGTGGGCGGCCTACCCGGCATGGAGGATTGGGGAGAGAGGCTCCCAGAGACACCGTCTGCCAGCCACATGGCATGGGGTAGGGGTGGGAACATCAATATTCGGGGATAAAATGTCAATTTGCAGCACTCCTATGCAGCTGTTGCCAACCCAAGGCAATCTTTCTCAGATGTTTCCTTCAAAAGAGCATGACCTTGGCAAGTCACTCCACCTCTCTCAGACTCAGTTGTCCCTTCTGTAAAATGGGATGGATTATTTGAGAATTCAGTGAAGTAGGATAATACTAATATATCCAGTTTAGTTCTCATAATAATATCATGAGGAGGCATGATTATCTCCACTGTCCCCATGAGGAAACAGAAGCTCAGAGAAGAGAGAGCTGCCTGAGGTTACCCAGAAACTACACAAGGAGGCAGTGGTTCAAACCCAGGCCTGTCAGACACCAGTGACCCCACTCAATACCCTCCCCCCCATAAGCCGAGGCCATAACCCAGAGACTGGCACTCAGTGAGTGCTCAATAAATGAGGGCCTGATTTCGAGGCAGGGCAGGGTTTCCCGCTCTGAGAGGGGAGAGAAGCAGGGAGGGGGGCAGGCAGGATGGCACCTGCCAGCCGAGTTTCAGAGCAAGCTCCCACCTCCCAGCCGAAGCTCTGCCCCACCCGTGTCACCCACCCAGACAGCCCAGGCCCCATCTGTGCTGCACAACCCAGCTCTGGGTAGCAAACAGGAAACCCAGCTGGATACCAGAGCAGGGAGGGCTGAGCTCGGCAGCTGAGGAAACCACGGGGGGAAAGCTCTTCAGAGCTATCCTGGGGCTTCATTGATTCTCGATTCTCGGCACCCACATCCGGCAGGCGCCAGGTCCCCACTGCTGGCCGACTGATGATAGTCGGTGGAGGACTGGCCCCAGCTGATGGCACAGCTGATGGCACCGCCGGGGGCCCTGCTGCTGCCCGGCTCACGGCACAGCCCAAAGGTCGGGCCCCACTGTGTGTTGGGGCAGCTGGGGTTTTGTTCCTTGCAGACTGACTAGGTGACAGGGAAGCCTGGGTCGCAGGCCCTGCTACTGGAGCTGGAAATGCAGCCCCTGCTGTCCGGCACGCTGACGGCCCTCAGAAGAGGCGGAGGGTGAGGTTAGCAATGGCTTCCCAACCAGCGCCTGCCAGCAGGAGCCTCCTGGGGCCTTCCCCTCGTAGCCAACAGGGCCAGCGTGAACGGGGAGGCTGCTGTTGATTATTGAGCCTCAAATGGCCTGAGAAGAAACCAACGGGATGGAAGGGCTGGAGAGAGTGAGAGGCAGGGCCAGATGCAGGGATGGGGAGAGAAGCAGACATGGCCTCAGAGGCTCAGGAGAGAGAGCAGGTGGAGGACAGAGGGAGCAGAGAGCGGAAGGCCGGAGAGGCACAAGGTGGAGGGGCCAAGGGGACATGAGGACGGGAAATATGGAGGCAGGGAGAACAGGACAGAAGAAAGAGAGGGTCATGAGAGAGAGGGAGAGAGGGGAGAGGCAGGGAAGGGAGAAGAGAAGAAAGGATGCTGAGAGCAAAACATCCAGCACACGGAGCCAAGATAGACAGAGAAACAGGCAGGAAAAGGAACAAACCCAAAGGAAGTCGGAGCGAGCGAATGAGACAGATGGCGTGAGAGGGAGTCGAGAACGAAGAGAACAGAGCACAGTTGGGAGAAAGCTGGAGGGAGGCGACATGAAGAGGGACAGAGAGCCAGAGAGATGATGACGGAGATGGGGCCAGGGCGTGAAGAATAAAGAGAAAACTGCCAGACTCAGCAAGTCCGAGATGGAGGCAGGGTGAGCCTGAGACAGGAGCGTGGGGTGGGCAGGACCATAAACAGGGAGCCCAGCAGCCCTGTCTCCCAGCCCCGAGACGGCTCCCGCCTCCCCCGACCCCAGGCCAGTCCCCACGCAAGAGTTCCGGCCAGTTGCCCACCACTGGCCCCGTAGCCCAGGCAGCAGAGCCCAGGGATGGGAGCTGGCGGCGGAGTATGCCCAGCCTCTCTCCATACAGCCATCTGGCCCTGCAAGCATGGATGTGGGTCCTTGCTGGCCTCATTCTGCTCTGGGGCCCTCATGGGGGCTGTGGAGTGGGCCCTGATACACCCCTGTGGTCTTCCCCAGGGATCCTTCTCCATCGGGCCAGGGAGCCACCCACAAGCACAAAGCTGACCCAGGCCCCACCACTCCCTGCACCTTGGATGCCTGGCTCCCCATCATGCTTGGGAGAAAGTCCACCCTGCTCGGGGGGGCCCCCGAGGCCCCTGCCACCCTCCCCAACCACCACCTCCCCTGCACCCCAGCCCCTCTGGGCGTCTCTGGGCCTTGCCGTTTCTCAGTCTAAAGCGGCCTCCCCCGCTTCAGGGGTGGACTGGTGGGTACACATCCTGGGATCTGGGCACGTGGCCTCAAAGGGTCTCTATAGATGCAACAAAGTTAAGGATATTACCCAGAGGGCCCTGAATCCACGACAAGTGGCCTTCTAAGAGACAGAGAGAGGCAGGAACTCGTGTGGAGACAGAGACGGAGACTGGAGTGACGTGGCCACAAGCCAAGCAACACCCGGAGCCCCCGGAAGCTGGAAGAGCATGGGATGGATGCTCCCCTGGAGCCACCCGAGGGCCTGTGGCCCTGCTCTCACCTTGATTTTGAACTTCCAACCTCCAGAACGGTGAGAGAATACATTTCCATTGTTCGGAGCCACCAAGTAAGGGGTCGTTTGTTACAGCGGCCAAAGGAAACTGACACATCCCGCCCCCTTCCTCTCTACCTGGTGTAGGCCCACCCCCGTTGGGGCCTGGCCCAAATCGAAGCACCTGTGCCCCCAGCAGCACCAACCCAGGCTCAAGAAAGTGGGACCCCCCAGCCACAGGCCTGCCAAGCACCTGCTCTGGTGAAACCTCCCTCATCCTTGCAAAGCCTCTTCCATCCCCCGCTCACAGCTCCGAGGACCACATCTGGCCACGGCAGGTCTTCGGGCAATTTGTATCGATGTCATTCATTCATTCATTCATTCATTCAGGAAAGACTGATTGTACAAAGAACAATGTAAATCTACTGCAAGTGCTTTAGCTTGTAGCGGAAACCTCTCACAGGCAAAGATCAGGGTTGTTAAAATTCACGCCGGCATTCAAGGAAAACAAGCACGACTGGTTGTTTGGGTGTTGGGTTTTTGGGGGAAGGGGAGGGGAGAGGAGAGGTGCACTATTGTATTTATTTGAATTTGTGGCTAACATTTAAACATCAGAGGAATTTCATGTAACAATGAAGATTTCCGGCTTCCTTAGAGAAATGAGACGCCTTGGCCCACAGGCCTGCATTCCCATGTGGGGACTGGTAGGAACTGCCCAGAGGCTGCCTGGGGACTGGCTCGGCCCCATTTGCCCCATGTCCCACGGCCCGGGCACAGACCCTTGCAGGCATCAGAATTCATGACCCTCTAGGAACCCAGGCAGACAATCGTTCATCACACATGCCCGGCACACCTTCTGTGGACAAGAATGGTGCCCACACAGCCCCTCCAGAGACAGCCAAGGAGCCTGCTCAACCCCTGTGGGCCCATCAGCCATCAGGGTATACCCGTGGCCAGCAGCCTCCCTTGGCTCGGCCTTCAATGCCCTTTGCCTATTTGGGCCAAACCAGTCCTCAACCATGCCTTTGCTCAGGCAGGGCCCTCTACCTGGAATGCCCTTTCTCTCTGTGGAAATTCAACCATCTTTCAAGCCCAATGCAAACAGCACCTCCTCCAGGAAGCCCTCCAAGCCAGGCACCTCTGATTCCATGTCAGGGGTGGAGCCAACCCACAGGGGGTCTGAAGTACATTGTCCACTGCGGGATGATTGAAATCACTTAAAACACACAACTGGGAAGTAAAACAAAAAAAGGAGAATACTTTTCACCCCCTCAGTCCCCAGCCTGGTCCAGCCGCTGCCTCCTGGGCCCTGCCTGGTTCTCTGTCTGTCATGTGGAAGGCAGACGGGGGCGACTGGACCAGGAAGAAAGGATCGAATGGCAAGAAGGAGCCAGCCCAACACAAAGGACCGAAGTACTGGAGCACACTATAACACACGGGAACCAAAACAGGTTCAGGGAAAGAGGCCAGACACCAAAAAAACACATACTGTATTTACAGAAAATGTATAGGGTGCGTATAGGCGATGTCCAGAAAAGGCAAATTTAAAGAGAAAGAAAGTGGATTAGTGCTTGCTGGGGGCTGAGGGGTGACTGCTAATCGGTACAGATTTTATTTCTAGGGTGACGAAAATATTCTGGAATTAGACAGTGGTAAGAGTTGCACAATTCTGCAAATTTACTAAAAATTATTAAATCGTACATTTAAAACAAATGAATTCTATAATATTAGGCCTTGATAAACTATTGAAGAAGGAGTAGGAGAAGGAAGGAGAAAAAAGTGGAGGAGGAGGAGGAGGAAGGGGCAGCCACACCAAGAACCAAGGGAGGAGGGAACAGTGGGAGAAAAAGGCATGTGGTGGGAACGTGTGTGGCCTGCAGGGCCTGAGCCCTTCCGGAGAACTCTCTCCCCACTAATTTATCAAACCTCAACTGAACTCTGTAGGGAGTTAAATGGTTCTCATCACCACCCAAAGGTATGTCTACCTGGAACCTGAGAACGTGATCATATTTGGAAAAAGGGACTTTGCAGATGTCATTAAGTTAAGGATCTCAAGATAATCCTGGATTTTCCAGGTGGGCCCTGAGCCCAGTGATGCTGTCCTTGTGAGAGAGAAGAGGAGAAGGCACAGGGAGAGGCAGAGACTGGAGTGACACAGCCACAAGCCAAGGACTGCAGCCTCGGGAACTGTGAGAAAATAAATCCACTTTGTTTTCAGCCACCTGGCTGGTGATCACCTGAGATGGGAGCCCTAGGGAACGAATGTCAGCACCTGCAAGGAACTGGGCAGAGAAGCAGGTGGCAGCAGGGGTTCACACTCAGTCCCAGGTTCAAATCTCAGCTCTGGTCCTGCCGTATCGTGTCACTGTGGACAAGTTGCTTCTTTGAGCCTCAGTTTCTTCAGATGTCAAATGAGGCTGATAATGACAAGAAATTCATCCCTCCCAGGGCTGACTGCAAGTGCTCAATCAGTGAAAGCCTGGAGGACTACAAGCTGAGCATTGGGAACACTGAATGAGGCTCAGCGTGGCAGGATTCTTGCCCTTGGGGAGCTCACGATCTATGGGGAAAAGCCCTTGGGAATGAATTACAGCACTGGAGGCTCCAGGGCCTGAAATGGAGCAGTCACAGGAAAGGATGCAATCCAGGAGGGCTCCTTAGAGGAGGTGTCATGGAACTGAGGCTTGAAATATGACAAAATGTTTCCCTTTTCCAGACACCTTGAGTTCAAGCAGAAGAGTCAGTGTCTCTGTAAATACGTATGCTTAAGTCAGCAATGTTATTTCTATATTCGTTGGTCTTTCATTTCAGGTTACCAACCCCACCCCCACCCCCCACATACAAACAATTTGTTCAGAGAAGAAACATAATCAGTGAAAATAAATGGGGTAGTCAGAGCTGCAGAGATGGAAACTAACCCGGGGTCTGAAGGGGAACGGAGCAAAGTGGAACAAGTACCCAAACCAGTGTCATGCGTAAAAGAAAGCCTGAATGGCCACGGAAAACTTGACATTTTCAGGTTTGCAGCGAGGGCCCTAGTGCAGAAGTTAAAAATAATAAAAATTAAATGTTGAACCGAGATTGCCTCCATCCTGCCCTCTGGTGGTCACTTTTGAGTACTGCACACAGAAAGCTTGACCTTTAATCTGGAAGGTGGGATGGGGAAAAGATGGGAAACTCGCACCCAGCCCCCCCCCCCACAAAAGAGCACTCGATCATTTCCAATGCAATGGTAATGTGGGCGCTTCCAGTAGAGCCTGGCTGCCCTGTATTGAGAGCTAGCCCTGGCACCTGACAACTGTGGCTTCACTTCCCCAAGCCTCAGTTTCCCCGTGGGAGTTGTGGCAGAGAGTCAGAGACATAAGATGCATGAAGCAAAATCTCCAAGACCTGATGTGTCCACTGAAGGTATCTGGGTGTGGCCAGACCCACCCACCTGCCCTCACCAGTGTCTAAATCTAAAAAAATAATTTTTTTGTTCCAACAGATAAAAATTGTGAGATTTCACATTAAAATCAAGGACATCAGTTTTGTCTGAAAATCTGATAATCCAGCTACTTCAGATGGGGATGGGCTGGATACAGGGGTATGTCCCTTCCCCATTTATCACCAATTCCCCACCCCTCTCTGGCATCTGGAGCCTGCAAATCTGGATTCAAAAACCCCGAGGTGGCCAGCATGCGTTTGTCTGAGGCCTGGCATTTAGGGAGACTTCTGAGGGCAGTTTGGAGCCAGACTCTTGGTCCTTGAAGTCCTCCCTTTCAACTAAATTATCCATTTTCCTCCGAGTCCTCCTCTTTGCCTCTGTGATGTGGGGCCACCTGGAGAGCACTGGGGTGAAGAGTAGGGGAATGGGGCAGAGGGGAAGTCAGTTCCCGGAGCAGTTATCTGGCAGGACAACAAATCACTGATGCAACACAAGCTATGGAGGCTCCCAGTGCTTGCTTCGGCTGGCCCTTCTCCCTGGGGTGCCATCTTTTCCTCTCTCTAGCTAGCCACCTTCTACTCACCTGCCAAGACCAATTTTAAATGGTACCTTGAGATTTCCTTACTGCCCCACAACCAAGCCAAGGGAAAACCAACTAGTAATGGCCTCCTCCATCAGGCTAGTTAGCTGTGCACACATCCGCCTCCACTATTAAGCTGTACTCGCTCACTCATTCAACATATATTTATGTTGAACTGAATAATGATCTTCTCTGCAGCAAAACATTGTTCTAAGTACTGACAGCAACGGAAGTGAGCA
>PVKY010012571.1:0-11459 GCA_004027775.1 Bradypus variegatus | reverse complement strand
GGGATCCTATTTATGATGACCTCATAGGTTTGATGGGAGATTAAAATGAGTTACTACAGAAGAAGCCCTTAGACAGTGCCTGGGACATACTGAGTGCTCAACAAATGTGAGTTACCTTAATTTTTCCTGGCATAACCTGCTTCGCATTGGACCTCCCTGCCAGGACAGGGAGATGCCACGGGGGTCCATCCATTGCTAGCCGGGCTGGTCACAAACCAGAGGAACGCTTGTGGCTGCTGGGGCAGATGCTGTCCGTTTTCATTGTTGTTTGTCTGGCTGTTTTGAACAGTTACTACCACTATTTTTACCTCTGAGAGCTGTCTCTAATAGCTCCCACTTATCAAAGATGACCCCTGGGGTTATCACCTTCTAGCCACTCTGCTGGTTGACTCTTGCAGAGATCCTTGGGTGCACAGAGAAGCCCTCCAGAAACACTGGCCATTCTCACTGGTGTTAATTTCAGATCTGATTACTTACTGGGTCACACAGTCAATTGTACCCCATCTCTCCACCCTGAGTGGGGACACTTTGCTTTTTCGCCCACTTAAAAGCCACAGCTGTGGAGATCACCCCACAATATTAAGGCAATTGCTAATTTCATTACCTGCAAAAGCAGCCATTGGAAAGACAGAATGCCTGCAGACATGCAAAGCACACTCCTGGGAAAGAGGGCTTTCTCTTTGTCTTGCAGCAGAACTGAAATGCCGGGATAAGGAATGAATGATGCTCTTATTTTTAGAAGCGCTGAGACTGACACTGGCCGACAGAGAACAAGCCATGTCCATGTTCTCAGCAAAGGCCCCCAGCTTCCTGCTCCACAGAGACTCTCCTGCATTTGGGGTTCCACAAAAATGCACTTTAGGGAAGGTGATGGGACCACATGAGGTGGGCATCTGCTGTGCAGGCCCCCTACCTTCTCTTCCCCCTGCCCTAAACTCAGTTAGCCAGGAACATGGCAAGTGCTCAGTAAAGATACAACGGGACTCGACTTCTAATGGGGCGCTGGATCTGTCGATGAGCTGGTGCTGCCCCCCGAGGACTGCATGTCCCTTTGAACCCGCGGGGGTAGATGACAAGTCTTGGGCACCTGAAACTCCATAGGTGGCCACTCGGCAGGGCCCAGCAAAGCTGCACCATTTCCCTACAAACATCCCAGACTGCAGTTAGGGACCAGGCAGAGGTGGACGGAGGGGAGGGCTCAAAGGTCTGTCCCCACTTGACCTCAGGAGTGCGGCATTCCACAGAAAAGGGGGCGTTAGCTTTTACAGAAGGAAGCCACTCACCCTCTTTCTGTCCCGATGGGCTTCAGCGTCCAACCAAGAGCCATGGCGGGTTTTGACGCAAGCCAGCTGTTGTCAGTGTTGGCAACACCTCCAGAGGGCCAGACCCTGGGGAGTCCCCCCTGCTGGGACCAGCCACTCGGCCAGCAGGGCTTGAGCCCACGAGGGGTCTCCAGCCTGAGGATGGAGGCTGCGCTGGGCAGCAAGGCCCTCTGAGCCCCGAGGGAGGCTCGCTAGCACGTCCTCTGCCCCCTCGCAACCTGCGTGTGGTCACCCCCGTGAGCCTGCCATGTGTGTTTGTCACCCCTGCTCCCCTCTGCCTGGTGCCTGAAGACCACAGAGGGGCCTGGCGTGGGTTCCCACACCTCAACTGGAACAGCAGGAGCAGAACCAGGCAGATATCGGTTTAATTTTTATACCAATTTTGATTTAATTTTGCCTACATTTTGCATAATTTTTCTTGTCTGTGGATGCTCAGCCACACAGCCTCACTTTCGTGTTTATAACATGCTCCTTCTCCTTCCTTGTCACCCCAGTCTCAATTGTTCACTCTTCAAAACAAATACCCTTAACATCAGGCTCTACAGCAAAGATATGAAATAATAATAATAACCATCGCTGTTGTTTACTGAACACTTTACACACATTGTGTTTATCCCCCAAGGCAAGCCTGCGAGGTAGGGCTATGGTTTCCTTTTCATGGAAGAGGAAACACGGCTCAGAGGGAGCAGGCAGCTCGCCCGGGCCTCGGCGGGAGGCAGGGACGGACGTCTCGCCCAGCAGCCCGCGGCAGCCCCGCTCCAGGTGGCCCACAGCTGGGCCCAGGCAGGTGCAGG
Organism: Bradypus variegatus; assembly: GCA_004027775.1. Lineage (NCBI taxonomy): Eukaryota > Metazoa > Chordata > Mammalia > Pilosa > Bradypodidae > Bradypus > Bradypus variegatus. Next base: position 9,343 of record PVKY010012571.1, on the reverse strand, counting down.
GACACCGGCCCTGCAGAGAGAGGGGCTAACCGTGGGCGGTGGGGGCAGGGCCGGGCCCCAGAGGCCGTGACTGAGAGTGGGACTGTGAGAAAGAAGGTTCTGGACAGGCAGCAGCGTGGTGGGGTGCTCCGGGTGGAAGGAGCAGACAGCACATACCAGGTCCAGAGGCTTGTCTTTGGGGAGCCCCTCCTCCAGGCAGCAGCCAGGACAGGTGGGGAGGAGAGAGGCTGGGGGAGGAGCCTCTGCCTGGCAGGGGCAGCACAGCCAAGGCTGCAACTTGGAAGGATGATCCGATCATCTAGGGGGCTGGGAATGGGGTAAGGAGACCAGTGGCGAGACACGGAAGCCCGGGACCGGAGAGAAGCACATGGACTGCAGACATTAAGAAGGTGGTGGTCAGAAGGGCTTGGTGACTAAAGCACACAAAATTGGATGGGGAGAGCGGCATCTGTGTCGTGTGACCACTAGACATCTAGTTTAGAGGGCTCTGCGATTCTCTGGGTGCCCCCAAAGCAGAGTCAAGGTTTTGAGTATAGGTAGATTATTTGGGAGGTGACCCGGGCAGCACTGGTAAGGCAGAGGGGAGGTGGGACAGGAAAGCCAGGGAAGCAATGTGGGTTCATTAATGAGCAGGTTTCAACTGTGGGTGACTGGGGCTTAGTTCCCGCGGGGACCCCTGGAGATGATATAGAGCATCCTTGAGGACGCTCCATTTTATTTTTGTTGTGTTATCAGTTGAGGGCCATTCCTGGAGCTGACACACTCCCAGACCAGGGAAGGCCACAGCAGAGGGTTGCAGGGGCTGGAAGCAGGAAGCAGGAAGCCATCAGCAACAGTGACATGCGGGACAGACAGAGGGAAGTCCATAGGAGGAACAGGCTCATTCTGTTTCTCCTTGGTATAAGACAATGAGGCTGGCCCAGGGCTAGGGGCAGATCCGGGGTTTTCACCACTCTGTATACCTGGCTCCAAGCCCCATGTCTGGCACCTTCTGGGCTCCCGGAAATATTGTCCCTGTGCCTTTGTGGGCGGGAATGTCTTCTCCTTGGCCTGCTCCTCCCATAACTTCCAGCCATGGGGAAATCACCAAGGGCTTCCTGGAGGAGGTGGTGTCTGAGCTGAGGCTTAAAGAATGAGGAAGAGTACCCAGGTGCAGGACAGTCAAAGGATCACTGCAGACAGAGGAAAGAGACGGGAGTATCTATCTGCGTTGCTTCTCCTGAGTGCCAGGATGCCAGAAGAGACTTTCTGACTTTAGATTCCCTACCCAAAGCGCACCTCCTCTCCTTTGCCAGCCTGGCTCCACCACCACCCCGGATACCCCTCCCGACTCCACCTTAGGCTTCTCACATCTCCTGTCTGCTATTTTTCACAAGGGGATTTATGAGCTTCCAGCCAGAGAAGATACACATGGCAAAGGAAGGACCCCAAACTAATCCCAGCAGGGCCGGGTTAGAAGTAATAGCAGCTCGACAGAAAGCAGTGGCAGGAGGCAGTCATGGCGGTCGGGTTTATTTGGCAAGGGGAGCAGAAGGGGGGCCTGCTGGGGCAGGGGCCTGCAGGGCGGTTCTGTGCTATAGGGGGAGAAGAGGGAGACGCTGAAGGCTGGGGGTGGGGGCAGGAGCCGTCTTGCCAGGAGCCAGCAGCCTAGGACTCTTTGCTTAAGTCAGTGCTTCTCAACCGGCTGGTGATTTTGTCCCCCCAGGGAACATATGGAAAATTCTGGAGGCATTTTGGTTGTCACAACTGAGGGTTTGCTTCTGGCATCTAGTGGGCAAAGACCAGGGAGGCTGCTCAGCACCCTACAATGCACAGGACAGCCCCGCCACAAAGAATTTTCCAGCTCAAGGTGTCAACCGTGCCGAGGTTGAGAACCCATACTCTAAGGGAAGGGAGTGGGTTTGCCGCTGACTCGGTTCAGCTCAGATCAACAAACACTAGCTGGGCCCCTGTTCTCCGCCAGGCCCTCAAGCTGCTCACTGCAGGTGGATAGAGAAAGTGACAGTGATGGAGCGACAGTGCTGAGGTGGGAATGAGCAGGGGACTGGACCCAGAGGAGCCTGGCAGGCTCTCTCACCAGCAGGCTGTCAGGGAAGGTGGAGACGGTGAAGAGTGATGGAGAGAGAGCCAAGGAAAGAGAGGCAGGAAGAGCACATGCAGCGGAGGGAACAGCATGGCCAAGCTCAGGGAGCCGAGAAAGCATGTGTGTGGGAAAGACGAGCAGCCTGCAGGTCCAGGTGTGATGTGAGCAAGGCTGGAAGCACTGGGAGCTGAGGCTGAAATGAGAGCCGTGCACCAGGCTGCGAGGACTTCATGCCGGTCACGGAACCTGGAATTCATTCTGTGCCCAGCGGAGAGCCCAGGAGGCCAATGAAGAAGCCACGTGAAATGGAGGGACAGGTGGCAGAGGCTGCAGCACAGAGAGCAGGTTTATGGTAGCAGCTCAGTCGGGCATGGGAAGGCTGAGGACAGGGACCAGTAAACAGGCTACTGAATAGTTCAGGAGAAGATGACAAGACCCTAAACACACTCAGCGCTTCTAAAGGTGAATATAGAGCTCAGTTGATTGATTATTTTGCCCTGTCAGGTAATTGATTGCTGCAGGCTGGCTTCACTGGGAAACAGATACTGGGAAAGAGTCAGGAAGGCAAATGTTTCACTGGGGAGTAATACCTGGGAAAGGAAAAGGGTGGTAGCGGGCTTGGGCAGGAGGAGCCTGGGCAGGGGGGAGCTGCCAGACCATGGTGCCACCTGCCAAAGTCTCTGCAAGCTCAGAAGGGAGCTCTGGAGCCAAGTTTGGGGGTTCCAGGGGTCCCACATTGGGTGGAAATGGCTGGTCCCCCTTACTGCTGCCTTGCTCAGTCATCACCTGGGCATGAAAAATTGAGAGGGTACTCAAAAAGCCAATAACTGGAAGCTATCAGCAGGCCACACCCCTCACAGCCAGCCAGCTTCCTCAAAGGGATCTGTGTAGCACATTTCTATGTCTGCCATGCTAGTCATATGCACTTCACCTCTTCACCTGGCCACAAAAGCCTTGTAAAAATGGGTGCAGGGGGAGTAGAAATAAGTTATTTTTATGAACACATAGTCAGTAAGAAAGTTAAATTCATGCTCTAAAAGAAGAAAGAGGTCAGAAGTTATAGAGGGAAGAAGAGAGGTTATTCTAGAAAACTCTGTTAAGACACTGAGTATTAAATTTGGCTGAGAGCTTCCTGGCAGCCAAGGTGAAAAGGGCAGAAAAAAGTGGGTTAAAAATTTTCCTTATTTTATCACGGAAAACATGTATGTTAGGGAGGAGAGAGAAATGTTTTCCTGTCCCAAATTCAAGGATTACTTTATCATATGCATATTGCATTTAGGACTTTAAGAAACATTAGACATACTATGGTTTAGTGCATGATGCAAAATGCTATTTGTTCAGGTGCTCTCCCATTTATCCTTAATAAGTGCTGGAAAAAGCATTAAATCCTAGTTCACAGAAGAGACTGATACATTTTCTAGTAAATTGCTGAGAATAACAGCCTGACGCCTTCATGTGCTTGCTTTTTGGACAATCTACAACAAGTCTGGTAACTTTTCTCCCTGCTTAGAAAGAGCAATTTCACATGGCCTGCGGTGCAGAGCCGTGTTTGTCAGGAGGATGCCCGCTGTGTCTGGGATGGACTGTCTGCAGGGGCCATCACGATAGCCACCTTTCCCTGTAGGAGGATGAATATCAGAGCACTGAATATTTAAATACGTGCTATAAAAGCATCTCTCATGATCCGCTTATTATGATCTCAGGGGTCTAATCAGTCAGCCAACGTCAAGTGCACCTTTGTGGTGTTTTACATAATTAAGGGCTTGGTAAACTACGGCAGGTTGTCCGAGGCTGAAAGTCTGCTGTGCTCACCCTGGAAAAGACATACATCACCCGGGCACATTTGAATCCTCGGCACATCAGCTCTTGGATACTTCCCCCCAAGGTTTCTGTATTGAAGGGCATTTTGTGGAAGGGACCTTGAAGGTTAGTTAGTTCAAGCTTCCTTCTGATGATAGAATCGACTCCCAGGTGTCCTGGCCAAGTGGCTGTCTGACCCCTGTCTGGACACCTCCAGTGAGGGTGACAGCACACAGGGCCAGGCAAACAGGAGGCTCTCAATAAATACGCATCAAAACCCTGGGTGTGTTCCACTCTGCTGTGACGGTGATCAGAAGCTAGATGACCTTGGACAAGTCATTGCATCTCCCTGGGACTCCACCTTCCTGTTTTTAAAGCAAGGGCTTGGCACATCACAGTTTCCAAGGCCCCTGCCAGCTCAGTTCCCGGCCGGGTGTGCATCCGTGTGGAGGGCCTGCCTTAGCAGGGCCCAGCGCTAGACGTGGCCGATGTCCTAACCCCAGTTTAAAGCCCCTGTTTGTCCCTGTTTGCAGCCTTCCAGACGTTCCTGGGCAAAGCAGACGTCTCCCAGGAAGTGGAGGAGGTCCTGGCAGAAAGCCGCACCTGGAGGAGAGTGCGCCTGACGTCCGTCCTGCAGCTGCTGAGGATGCTGTCTGTCCGCTGGCAGGTCGTCACCATCATCATCACCATGGCCTGCTACCAGCTCTGCGGCCTCAATGCGGTGAGGGCGGGCTCAGCCAGGGCGGCCCTGGGCAAACCGAGGGGCCGACAGTGGTCGTGGGCTGGGGTGGTTTGGGGCTTGGGCTCTGGAGGCCCAGGTTCAAAGCCCAACTCCACCCCCACAGCCAGCTCCGTGCCGGTGCTCTGTGGGCACCCATGGAATTTCTCTGACCCTCAATTTCCTCATCTGTAAATGGCATAAAGTGATACTGACCTTACAGTTGAGCACTGAAAGAGAGAACCAGTGGGAAGTGTTCACAGCATCTAGCATAGTTGTCCTTTAATAAATGCTACTCACCATTGTGATTATTTATCCCTAGAAATACATAAAAGTCCTATTTCTCAATTAAAGGGGTATTGGGAAGTAGTGAGCAAGAGACAGATGATTTAAATAAACACACTCTTGACTGGGTTGGCTTCAACTCACAGGTCTTAAATAAAAAGCCTCTTGGAGCCTGAGCAGATGTGGGCAGGTAAACCCAAAGAGGAGGTCTCTCCATAAAGTTCCCCAAACCCTCCAATGGAGGAAGCCATCTCCTCTCTCTTGAAGCCTCTAGAAGGTAGAATCCAGGAATCTGAACAATAGAGAGGCAGACCCTGGCTCGCCGTAGGGCAGAACTAGAAAATGGAGTGGGTTGCTACAAGAGGTAGTGAGTTCCCCATCCATGAAAGTGTGCAAAGAGGTTGGTGAGCTGTAGAGGAGACCCCTGCACTGATGCATCCCAGCTCCCTCTTCCGTAACTCACACAGTGTGGCTGAGCCCAGAGAGAGGGAGAAAGCAGAGGCTTCTCAGACTCCTGAGCAGCTCAGATTAAACGGCTCCCCGTCCTCGGGAATGAGCATAAACACACAATCCTCCAAAAGTCAGCAGGGAGGCTGTTGGGGGTGTCCAGGGGAGGTGAAGGGAAAGGGGCGAGGTCTCTGTCCAGGGAGGGAAAGATGACAGCACAGAAAGTTACAACCACAATCTTCTGCCTCATTTCAACAAGTCCTTATTCTATAATCAGCATGCTACTTAATTGTTTTCCCTGGTTTGGTTAAAGTGAGCAGAATGAGGAGGTGCCTGGGTCCACTGCTCCACCTTAACTTATGGCATGACCCTGGACAAGTCCTTTGCTTGCTTGCTTTTTATACGATAAACTTTGTAGTAGAAGATCTGAATGCCAAGCACCTCATTCCAAGAAAATAGTGAGAATGCATTTCTTAGAGCTAACACTTGGAGTCTTAAAAACTGTATATGGAATCTATATTTAATGAGGGATTTAGTGAGAGAACCACGTTTCTAAACAAAATCCTCTCTGCAGGACATATTTTCCAACTTGCACATCCTATATTTTATAAATTCTGCTATATATGATGGAAAAATCCACCTTGTTCACTCCCAAAGCCAGCACTGTGATGTCTCAACTTCAGAGCACTCAGCTCCGCTCGTCTTGTTTATTTTTAATCATTGTCTTGAGTCAACAAAGAGCTCTGGGCTGAGCATCAGCAGGCCTGGCCACCAGTCTCAGGGTGACCGTGAACCTGCGGCAAAAACCCTGGGCAAGTCGCTATCCCTCGCCCAGCTTCAGTCCACGCAGCTGCAAAAACAGTCAAGTGCACACTTAGATAGCACTTAGCATGAGCAAGGGTTGGTCGCCATTATTGGGCACAGAGACGTTGAGGGACTTTCCCAAGGTCACACAGCATTTGAAAGGCATTTGAGCCCCAGCAGTTCTCCCCAGGGTCTGGGTGTTTACCAAGCAGGGAGGGTTCCCGAGGCCACCTCAGGGCGTCCCCACAGGTATCACTCAGTGTTTGCTCCCACATCATCCCTGGGCAGCCTTTGGGACAGGTCTTACTTCTTCCATTTTACATACAAAGGGGCTCAGGCGGATTAGCATCAGAGCCTGACTTCGCGACCCCCCCTATAGTTTAGGGGTTCTTCCCCGGCACCTGCTGCCTCCCTGTCATTTAATCCAAATCCCCAAGGCCAAGGAAGTGAGTTGGTGAAACCTGATTTTTTAAAAAATTAAACATCCTTTAAAACTTGCTTTGTACCCTTAGTTTTACCAGACATTATTTTGTGGGGAAATGGTCTATAAATACTGCCCGGCATCATTCATCACGTGTTCTGGCCTCAAACAGTCCTGCAGAGCCGGTGGGAGGGCCGCATTTCATAGATATACCGACTGCCCCTTGCAGAGGACCGAGAGTTGAGCCGAGGCCACAGGGGCTGGAAGCTGAGTGTCTAACTCACACCTGCAGAGCCAGGTGCCCTAAGTCACCCGCAGGTTTGGCCGGTGGTCTTTTAATGCCCTTGAACTAAACCAGGGGTCTCAGCCTTAGCACTGCTGACATTTGAGGACTCAGATGCATGGCTGTGGGGGCTGTAGGGTGTTTAGCAGCACCCCTGGCCTTACTCACTGGATGCCAGTAGCACCCTCGCCTGACCCCACCAGCCACGACAACCAAAAATATCCACACACATTGCCAACGGCCCCTGGGAAGCCAAGGTCTCCACCCCCAGTTGAGAACCACTGTATTAAACAAACATTACATACTGCTCAGTGCATTTTTGCTACACAGATTTGAATGGTTTCACATCCTTTGGAAATCAAGAGAAGGTTGGATTGAACCTCAAATAATTTACTTATTTCCATATTCCTTTCTCAGAGTCAGATTGTTTTTGTTCCTTCCCTCTCAAATTAGCTTTACAAATTCCTTCTCTAAAATTAGACCTGCCACTTAACATTATTTACTTTATGCAGCTGCCTTCCTCCTGAACAGTTTGTCCTTTGCATGAAAACCAGACTTTTGTCTGAGTTTCCAGCCTCTCACCAGGGTGAAGGAGCTATCGCCCTGCAGAGTCTGCCCCCTTCCCCCGGGTGGCCCCTCGCTCCCACGCACCTCCATTGACCGTCGCCCTGACTGTGGTTATAATTTGTCTCTGTCCTCGAGGATGGACAGCACATGCCATCATCCCTGGGTCCCCAGCACCTAGAGAAGCCCGTGACACAGGGCAGAACCCTGAATATTTAGGGAAGAAAAGGAGCAGGAAGAACTGGGGGGCAGTGAGGACACTGTTCCCACCAAGTTCATGGGTTGAAAATGGAACCAATAGCAATTGTCAAACCCAGTGTGGGAAAGCCTTCATTTTCTTAAGCCTTGATGAATGTTCTGGAAGGCTGGGAATTATGGTGGTTCTCATCTCTGCCTTGGATTGTCCCTTCCATCTGGAACAGAGGAAGCTGACCCTACTAATTTCCCTGGGCCTCAGTTTTCTACTGAGAAAAATGGGGATGATGGCGCCTGGTTTGCACAGCCACTCAGGATTGTATGAAACGATGCGCATGGGATGACTCGCAGGTGGTCGTGCTCAGCTACATTCAATCCCTCCCCTTGCTGTTATCAGTGAGATTGCTTCCAGCATTGTTTTCCTATCTCTCGATGCCACACAATTGTGAAATGCCCTGTTTCGGAGATGCAGTCTTGGTTGGCAAACTAGGAATAAATTAAACCAAGAATAGAGAGACAAGGCGTGCAGGCTACAACATCCTTTCTGGATGCTCGGAGGCCTTTTACTGCTGCCTGCATGTGCATTTAGTGGAGAGCCCAAGTCCCATGGGGTTCCCGGGTGGATGGCGTGTTCTTCAAATCCCTTCCGAGAGTGATTGTGGCGTGAAGCCTCCCTCCCCTGCTAGACTGCACGGTCTCTGCGGGGGAGGGCTGTGTGTTTGATTCCCCACTGTGACCGGTACTTATCAGAGCATCTAGACAGCTAGCCCTCAATAAGCCACTGGGTGGAAGGAGGGAAGGCCGGAAGAAGGGAGGGAGGGAGGGAGGCAAGAAAACCTTCAATATGTTTGCAGCAAAAGACACACACAAAATATTATTCCTGCATTTCAGATCAGGTGGCTGTCTGGGACCACGTAAAGATGCACACATTTCACAAACCATCATTAGGAATTCTGAAGGCCAAATCATGTTTCACATAAAACTTCTAATCACAATTTCAGGAACACCATCAATAGCATTTGTTTTGAAAAGCTTCTCCCCAAATCACTTCCTAATTCACACCAGAAGAACCCAGTGTTTTGTTCCCCTGATAACTAAAACTGTTGCACTGAAAGAATTTGCTCTGTCCTTAAGGATGGAGAGAAAAGTGTGCACATTGAGACCCTGTATGCTGGTCAAGAGCATAAGTCCTGGGCTCGCCTCCCAGCACTGAATTCTCTCGTTAGGAGGCCTTGGACAAGGTACTGTAATTTCTCCAGGTGTCAAGTGGTACCTACCTTAGGTGACAGTTGGGAAGACGGTTGACACGATGCATGTGAAGGCTTCAGCTCGGTACAAGCCACATGGGTAGCATGAGATAACCTTTGCCATTCCCTTGAGAAAGAGCCGTATCAGGGTGGCCTGGAACCCAGCCCATGTTCTCCAACTTCCCAGCTGTGTGACCTTGAGTGAGACACCTGACCCCTCTGAGCCTCAATCCCTTAGCTGTAAAATGAAGACGTGACTAAAGGAGACGAGAAAGGTAAAATCAATTGGTTAAGTCCTTAGCATAGGATATTTTTATCTGTAAGATGAGGGGCCAGGCTGGAACATCCAACACTCTTAGAGATGTTTTTAAAAGCTAGGATTCTCTGGCTGCTTTTAAAATTTGAACACTGGCTTTGTACCAGTCTAGATCTTCAAGAGGATAAGAGTGGGGGTGCTTGAAGAGGGGCTGCCCTTGACTGAGAGCTGACAACGTGA
>PVKY010012570.1:0-11463 GCA_004027775.1 Bradypus variegatus | reverse complement strand
CTCTCGACCCTCCCTCCGCACCCGGATCCCAGAACCCGATACCATCCCTGCCCCCTACCCCCCACAACTCGACCAGGCTCTCACCTCGGGGGCTCGGCGGCCGCAGCACAAAAGGCGGCGCTGCTGCAGCTCTGCTCCGGATGCTGCTCCCGCCTCCTCCTCCTTCTCCTCCTCCTTCCCTCCTCCCCCCGCTGCCCTCGACCGGGCCCGGGGCGCTGTCACAGGCGATGCTCGTACGGTGTCCGGGTGCATGGGTGTCAGCCCAAGCTTTATGCCCCCACCCCCCGACCCCTAGCCCCGTCCCCACTCGGCTCGAACTCCCGCTCCTTCTAGGGCCCCCGCCCCTGGCCCCCCGGGACGGACACGCCCTGAGCGGGGGATGCTGCGCTGGAGCCGCCGGCCTCTTAAAGGAGCCCGCTGCTGCCATCCGGCGCGCTCCAGGTTCATCCCTGGCTCTTCTGGACCCCATGCGTCCTGGCTGACGGATCCTAGGGTGGTACCACCCTGGGCCTGATGCTGATTCTGTAGGAGCCTCCTGTGACCCGTCTTATAAACTCCCTTATAGCCTGAAACAGCAGCCCCTCAGGTGGCACCCAGTCTTCTGATGTTGTTACCCATGTCATTCCGATCTTGCCAGCTTTCCTTTCCCTGACACCAATCCAATTCCACTCAACTCTGTGCGCCTCAGTTCTAGGCCGCGTCCTCCTCCAATATTCCTGGATGACTTCTCATTATCATTCCAAGTTTCCTCTGGACCTTCAGCCCTGCTCAGAGCAAGACATCTGTTCCCTGACTTATTCTCAGAACCAAATATTTTTTGTGATCTCTCTCTCCAAGGTCACAAGATTTTCCCTCTATCTCTCAGAGCAGTGATTTCGAGACTTTGGGGAGAACGGGGGCTCTGGGATTCAAAATTTTGGTTCTGCTCTGTACCCAGATTAGTCGTCTTTTGCTTCCCTTTAGCTGAGAGACCCAAGCCCTGGTAGAGGGAGTAAGAACATCAGGAGTCGTCTCACTATAGTCTAATTCTCACGCCCCAGACGGGGTTTCCCGGCCAGTTACGGAGAGCCTCACTTGGACCGTTCTAAAAAGGCTGAGAAGAGAAGCGAAGCCCCAAAGACTGTCGGCAGAACTAAACGGAAGAAGGGAGCTGAAGGACAACCTAGGAATAGGAAACAGGTTCTGTGAGACGAAGGCTCGTGGACCAGGGGCTTAGGCCGAGAAGCTGAGAAAGGAAGGTCTGAGAGAAACTTGTACTACCACTGCCCCAGCCTCCCGGGTGGGTAGGGGGCATTTCTGCCCCCTCCAGCGTGCAGGTAAAGCCCATCCTCCAGACCGCAAAGAGCCAGCATCCAACAGCAGACTCACCCCCGGACCAATCACTGCCTTTCCTTAAGAAAAACGCCGGGTCAAAGGGCCCGGCTTTTGCCTTGTCCCCGCCCCTCCTAGACAAAGTAACCAATTTCAATCCGCCTAGGGAGGGAATCGCAATAGGGAATAACCAATTACGCCGCGAAGCTTCTAGTGCGTGTAAACCCTGCCCCTCCAGTTGCGACAAAGATGGCGCACAAGCTCCTGGGTTCTGTAGTTTTCTCGGAATTCAAACGGCCTCCGTCTTCGAGTTAGCCCTTACCGCCCCGCCCCGAGCCGCTTCCACTTCGCTGGGGCGCATGTCCAAATCCTCAAGGTACATGGGAGAGCAGGCGTGGAAAGGAGGAGGCGGGACGATATAAAACCCAAAAAAAAAACAAAACCCCACGTTTAGCTCGGGAAGCGAACGGAGGAGACTGCTCCTCACAGAAGGCGGTGCAGTCTGCCAGGGCGAACCACGCGGAGGGTTGTGAGGTGGATAGCTCCCCTCCCGATGGAGATTCATGGAGTAGGGTGGGCGGGAGACTCCATGTCCCAGCATGCCCCGCAGCGGGCCCTACCGGCCGCGACTCCGGGCTTAGCCCCGGCCCTAGCTCATCGGCGGTGTATTGGGGCGCGTGGAGGCTGCAGTTACAGTGGAGCCGGCGGGCACCGAGAAGGGAATGAGTGAAGAGGAGCAGGGCTCCGGCACCACTGCGGGCTGCGGGCTGCCCAGGTAAGTCGCCTCGTACCGATCCCTGCAGAGTGAAAAGAGTGGCGTGGTGCGAAGTGGGGAGCGGCACGGCCCCAGCATGCACCTGGCCTGAGGGTTATTCCCGGTAAGCACTGGGGCAGTGGGCAGTGGTTCCCGGCATGCACTCGGGCAGTGGCCGCTGCCGCCAGCTCTAAATAGTTTGGTGTTGGCCCTGTTCCCAGACTGCACTACGGCACTGGGCTTTATGCCCCGACATTCAGTGCATTTGGTGGGTACTGGGTTCCTAACCTGCACTGTGGCAGGGGACATGCACTTCCAGCCTGCACTGGGGTACAGGATCTCCCGCCTTAACTGAGACAGGAACTGTGCATTCTCCTCCTGCTGTGGAGCAGTGGACTGCTTTCCCAGCCTGTACTTCTACTTCTCATTGAACCCGGCCGATGGTTACTGTACTGCACAGGGTTCCCTGGACCCTGTGTCCCCATAATGTACCTGGGTTTGGTACAGCAGTGTTTGGCCAGGTGGGTGGAGGGAGGGGAGGTGTGATGTGGGTCTGTGCGCCTACCCCCAGTATAGAGCAAATGCTGGCCGCCAACCCGGGCAAGACCCCGATCAGCCTTCTGCAGGAGTATGGGACCAGAATAGGGAAGACGCCCGTGTACGACCTTCTCAAAGCCGAGGGCCAAGCCCACCAGCCTAATTTCACCTTCCGGGTCACCGTTGGCGACACCAGCTGCACTGGTGAGGAAGGCTTGGGCAGCCTGGCTGGGGTGTGCATTCATAGGGCCCCATGGCTTTGTTTGTTGGAGTTACTTCCCAGTCCTCTTCTCCAAGGCTACTGTAGAGAGGAGAGATTTGAGGAGAGAAGTCACTGACTGGCTTGGGAGAACAGGGTATGAGGAGGTGGGGTAAGACTTGGAGAGTTGGAGGAGAGAATAGGACTGCTACAGTGATCTGGCAGCTCCTCATCACACTTGAGGAAAACATAAGAGGAGAGAAACCTAAATCTCAGTAAGGATTTGGGGAGGGAGTGCCTCTGTTACAGATGCTTAACCAAACACCCATTTAATATTAAACTTCACTAACCTGGTCATGTAGGTGGTAGTATCCCCATGCTGAATACGAGGAAACAGGCTCAGAGAGGTAAAATGACAGGTGCAAGATAACATACGAAGTGACAGAGCTGGGTTTTGACCTCAGAGTCTACCCTCTTTCTGTTTTCAATCTATTTGATTTGATGGAAAAGAAAGGGCTCTTCAGAGGAAAGAAAGGCAGAAAAAGAATCTCTCCTTCCAAGGTGTTTGAGCTCAGTAAAATTTCTGCTTGGCACAGCTTGACTCCTACCTGGGAGTTAATGGATGGATAAGGGCCCTTCCTTCCAGCAATCTGTGTAACACTTCTAGTCTTGGACATAGGGAGGTCGGTTAGAGGGGCTTGGTTGACTTCTTCTGGCTGTGAGGAGAGAGGCTGTGGGATGCTGGTTTCTTTTCTGTCCTTCGTGACCCCTGGTATTGCCCACACCCCCTCTCTCAGGTCAGGGTCCCAGCAAGAAGGCAGCCAAGCACAAGGCAGCTGAGGTGGCCCTCAAACACCTCAAAGGGGGGAGCATGCTGGAGCCAGCCCTGGAAGACAGCAGGTGAGGGAGGAACAGCTGAAGCATCCTAGAGACCCTGCCCCCACCCCTTCTCCCCACTAGGCTACCCTGTCCTGGCCTCTTCCTGAGAATTTCCTCTAGACCTGAACAGGTTGTTTCCAGGGCTTCTGCTGCTGTGAAAGATTCTGGGGGGAGGGCCCAAGCCTCACTAGGGTTTGTGGCCTTGGTTTGGGACCTGGGTTAGGGAGGGAGAAGGGTGGAAGCTGAGGCGCAAAGTAGTTACTCCCTATCCTGCCTCTTCTTCAGCAAGATGTCCTTCCCTCTTGCACACTCAGGTTGGAGTTAGTTGCCCCCAGGGTCCTTGCGTAGGAAGAGACCCTTCTTCCCCCTTTCCCAGTCCTTTTGATCTAGCCTTTGACATGAGGAAGAGCTGTTGGTTGAGCTTCCCTAAGTTTTTGGCTCAAGTGGGGAGGTGCTTTCTTAGGGGATGGGCAGGTCTAGAGGACCTGTATGCTTCACCCTCCATCCCTTCTACACATGGATGTGAATCGAAGGCTCCCTTCCCCTCGGGAAGTTCTTTTTCTCCCCTAGACTCTTCATTGCCTGAGGACGTTCTGGTTTTCACTGCTGCAGCTGCTGCTACTCCTGTTCCATCTGCTGTCCCAACCAGGTATCTTGTGTCCTCCTACTGCCTGAAGCAGGAAGTAGGGGTCCTGGCTCCTGGCCCCCAAACCCTTGGTCTTAGGCTGGTCAGGCATGAGGAAGCCTAAGAGTAAACAGAGGATGGACTAGTTGGGGACCAGAGCTTGAAGAATTTGCACCAGCTGGTAAGCTCTTGGGACAGGAGGTAATTTATGATTTTTAAATGGCCACATGGATGATGTTGGACCATTTTTAATGGTTCTTCTGGGTTGGCTACATGATCCATGTTTGAGTCCCATCAGGTGCTTCTGAAGGGAACCGAATATACATCCCTCTCCCCCTGTCCTGGTAAGGTGGTACCTCAGTGTACCAGAATCTAAGTGGGGCTGGGAGATAGAGAAGGCCTCCCTTAGGTGGGAGGGGGAAGCAGCTAGAGCAGGAAGGAGTAAAGCTAGACATTTGGACAGACAACTGCCTGCCTTGTGAGGAATAGGGAGAAGATAATTAAGGAAACCAAAGCAGTGATTAGGACCCGGCTCATGGGCTGCTGCAGAAGGAACCATCCCCCCCTCAGCTTTGGTCCTGGGCCTTTTTCCTTCAGGAGCCCCTCCATGGAGGTGCAGCCTCCCGTCTCCCCTCAACAGTCTGAGTGCAACCCTGTTGGCGCTCTGCAGGTGTGCCCTCATCCTCATTTCCCCTGCATGCCTGTCTTCCCGGAACCAGGGGCTGTGAGGGAAGGTTGTATGTGTTTATGGGTGGGGGAGGAGGTAACCCTGTACTGAGGTCCCCCACCCCTTACCCCCTGCCTTATCCTTCCTCTAACCTAGAGCCTGAGGCTCCTGGGGTATGAGGGAGAGGATACCAGCATGATATGGGGGAGTCTTTCCTTACTCAGTTTTGTACACCCATTTCTCCACCTCTTCCAAGGAGCTGGTGGTGCAGAAAGGCTGGAGGTTGCCTGAGTACACAGTGACCCAGGAATCCGGGCCAGCCCATCGCAAAGAGTTTACCATGACCTGCCGAGTGGAGCGTTTCATTGAGATTGGTAACTGGGCAGAAGAGGGTTCTTGCAGCTACTGTCCCCCCAGCCCCAGAGTAGCTCCTGGCCTGCTATACCCACAGTTCTCTTTGCTGCTCAGGGCCTGGCTCAGCTCCTTCCTTGTTACCCTATTCCTACCCCTCTCTTCTGGCTGACCAGGATCTCAGGTGCATGGGCAGGTCCTGAGTGCTCCTTTCCAACTGACACTGCCCTCAGGGGACCCTCCTCCAAGTATGCTCTGGGTGAGAAACATGGAAAGTACTGGGCCTGTTGGGAATCAATCCAGCAACTCTCTCCCCACATGCAGGCAGTGGCACTTCCAAAAAGCTAGCAAAGCGTAACGCAGCAGCCAAAATGCTGCTCCGAGTGCACACAGTGCCTCTGGATGCCCGGGATGGGAACGAGGCGGAGCCTGATGATGATCACTTCTCCATTGTGAGTGGCTGGTGTGGGCCAGGTGCTTGGTCCATCCTCCGTGCCAGGGCAGGGGATTGGGGACTTAAGCCTGTGTCTCAGGAGTGAGCCTTTCTGGTCCCAGGCCTGTTCCTGCCCCAGATCTCCTATCAGACCCAGGGTTCCTTGGGCCCTCTCTCAGGCTTGACTGTAGGCCCATCTACTGAGTGCTGTGGGGAAGCTGGCCTGCAATGAGGAAGTTTCCTGGCTATCTGGTCTGAGATCTAGTAGTTAGTTGGGGTCATCCAGGGACTGACTAGGGGGAGGCAAGCTGGAGGAAGCATTCTTTGGGCTTTTCTGTCCTCGGATATTGAATGTCTAAATGCCGAGGTCCCACAGCCTTTGGCTACATCTTTCTCACTGTCTCTGTCTTGTCAGGGTGTGGGCTCCCGCCTAGATGGACTTCGGAACCGGGGCCCAGGCTGCACCTGGGATTCTCTGCGAAATTCCATGGGAGAGAAGATCCTGTCTCTTCGCAGCTGCTCCCTGGGCTCCCTAGGTGCCCTGGGCCCTGCCTGCTGCAGTGTCCTCAGTGAGCTCTCTGAGGAGCAGGCCTTCCATGTCAGCTACCTGGATATTGGTATGGCTGGCTGGGGGGTCCAGGGGATAGGGACCGGACCAGAACAAGTATGGATGGGTGTGAGGGGATTAGGAGGGAGGATGATGACATAAATGCACTCCACCCTGGTGCGGCCTCCCCGCCTAACACTGCCTCCCTCTTCTCTTGGCCTCCAGAGGAGTTGAGCCTGAGTGGGCTCTGCCAGTGCCTGGTGGAACTGTCTACACAGCCGGCCACTGTTTGTCATGGCTCTGCAACCACCAGGGAGGCTGCCCGTGGCGAGGCTGCTCGCCGTGCCCTGCAGTACCTCAAGATCATGGCGGGCAGCAAGTAGAGCCTCAGCTGGACTCATGGATGTGCACCCTTTGCTCCCTGCTCTTTCTGCCCCCTGGCCCGTCCATCTGTGCCCTGTTCTGGTACCCTCTGGAGGTGCCATCTCTACCTCTGACACAGACTGCCTGCCTTGAGGCTGAGGAGGGGCACAGGGCAAGCCGCCAGGGACCACAGGGCCTCAGCCTGCCCAAGATCCGTCCTCATTTTATTGGTGACGAGTGGAAATGAAATCGGGGGCTTTCTGCTAGATCCCAGAATAAACATGCTGCTCCTTGGATTCTTAAACCCTGGTCTTTCTGTTTCCCTGAGTAGTGCTGATGGCAGAGGGACCATCTAGCACCAATTACTTCCTCTGTTGTTTTCCTTTTGATCCTTTGGTGTGTAACTCCCTTCCCCCACCCTGTCCAACATGTCCCCATGCTTTTCTTTGTGGTGGGAGAAGACTGGATGCCTCTGGGAACTCCTGTCAGCTGCATTCCTGGAGAGTTGGATTTGGTAGAGATGAAGGGGACAGTGGTTCTTGCCCTGGGGTTCCCTCCCAGCTCTTTAAAGTCTCACACAGACACATGGATTCAGAACCCAGACATCTTTATTTGGGGAACACATGGCACTTTGGGGTGTGGGCCTTGCATGCATACACATCAGGAAATGGCATGTCACTTCTTCCCAAAGCGTTGGGGGGCAGCCAGACTCAAGAACTGGGAGCTCAGCCCCTCCCCAGCTCGGGGACCCCCAGGTATTTCTGCCAAACCTTAGGAGAGATTGAGCCTCAGATTCAGAGCATCTCAGTCCCTGCTCTTTTCTAGACCTCTTCCCTCTTCCTTTGTCCCCTGTTTTTTCCACCTCCACCCCCACCCCCTGCCATGCCCACTTGTCTCTTTTAGACTCACCTCGGGCTGAAACAGGAAGGCTGGGCTCTGGCCAGGACTCTGCATGGCCTGGAGCAGGGAGCACCAGAGTGACCCAGGGGTCTGGGCATCTTGCAGTGGGTGGAGTCCATTGTCTTCCTCCTATGGCAAGGGGGCATCAGGAAAGGAAGATGGGCAAATGCCCTGGACATCTCTTTTACAAGAAGGGAGAAGCTTTTCAGGGGCAAACTGTGGGAAGCTGAGGAGTTTTTTCCTCAGCTGTGAGAACCCAGTGAAGACCTTGGCAGCCAGAGAGTATCTGAACCTAGAGCACAAGTCTCAAGTTGAAGTAAGGGAAAATGGGGATGGGATGGGAGTGGGAGTAGGGGTTGCTCACTTACCATAATGATCTCATCTCTTCCATCCTGGCCCCTAGGTTGTTCAGCGTGGCCCCAGTCTGTTATTAGCAGCAATACCAGCAGCATGGCTGCCTGCCTAGAATCCATGCTGCCATCTGCCTTCTTATAGCCACTCCTGCCTCTTATATCTGCCATCCCCCATCTACCCCACCCACAGCAGCCTGAGGGGGAATCTAGAGCAGGCAATGGAAATGCACCACTCCATTAAAAGCTGCCTGGGGCCCCGCTCCCATGGTCCTCCTGGGACTCCCTGCTCTCAGCCTCCGGCCCCCAGCCACTAAGCCTGGAGTAACAGACTTTATTAGATGCATAAATCCTGTCTCCAGAGCTCAGGAAACATCATTAACTGCAGACGCTTTGTCAGAGTCAGGCCCTGGGGGGGCCTTACAAGAACCCCCAATCCCTCAACAGGTTGGAGAGTTCCAATTGATCACCTCTCCTCTTTCCTAACTTCTGGAATAATGCATGAAGTCCTGTCAGGAAGAGTTTGGCATTATGTGCTGGAACTGAGAACGGAATGGAGGAGCCAGGCTCAGACTTGGGTGAAGGGGAGATGCCACGTCAGCCGGGATGGCCCAGCCTGGCAGGCTGGATCTCTAGCCCATTCACACCCATTTATGTGCCTCTTTGAGGGATAAAAATGGAATCCTTACTCTGAGATTTTCCCATGGGTAGAAAAGTGAGATACAGAAGGAATTTGGGGCCCCAGAAATAGAGAATGGCTTCAGCTTTGTAGACAGACCCCCATTTTCACTAGAGGATACTGCTTAGGACCTGCCTCACTGCTCTTCCTCTGCAGCGAAGCACTGCTGCCACCCTGTGGTCACAGCCCCTTAAAACTGCCAGGGCCAGCCACTTCCTTTTTCTAGAACAGAATTCAAGGAGGAACCTAGGAGACCAAAGTAGTAACGCACTGACTCCAAGGATTCCGAGAATCATTGAAAGGCAGTGGCAGGATACTGCGGGGTTGGATTATCACTTTGTCTCACCTCCTGGTAGTCACCACAGCCTCTGCCTGGCTCTGGCTCTGACATATTGGGGTAGGAGACTAGGAATCCTGCCTTAGGAAAAAGCAGGATCACTACTTCCTAGGAAGTAGTCCCTCCAAGCTGCACCTATGCTAGAATACTTGGTTCTCTGACCTGTGATGGGGAGCGTCCATGATGTAAAAGAGCCTTTGGATCAGCCCGACCCTGGGAAAGCTGATGTATAAACTTCAGTTTCTTCACCTAAACCATGGGAACATTAAAAGGAACTACTTCCTAGGGCTACAGTGAGGATTAACTGAGACTTTTTGTAATGCACTCAGTACAGGATCTGGCATAGAGCAAGTGTCCTCACAATGTTAGCTGTGATTTTCCTTGTATACTCCAGTCCCAAGGGAACTTACCATTTCCTGAGACAGTCTTTGGACAGTTTTACCCTTGTGCTGAGTTGGCTTCAGTATCTCTGTGGCTTCCACCAAGGTCTTAGTTTGCCCCATCTTGTCACACAGAACATCTCTGATCTTTTTCATATGTAAGAGCCCTTAATATGTTCGAAGATAGAATTTATTCTTCCACTCTCTAGTCTTTACTGCTCCACAGAAATATCCCCCCCTTTCAAACAAGGCATCTAGAAATCAACTTATACTTTGGATATGTAGGTTTTGTTCTGGAGGTTATAGATACTCATTTCTATTAATGCAGCCTAAGCTAAGAGTAACCTTTTTGTAAGCTTTGTCTTATGGTTGGTCCCAAGCATATAACCTGACATTCATCATTACATCATTACATTATATCTTGTAGTTCGCTGCTTCTTAAAAGCGAGTGTCCATAGGTAGATGGTCCTGTGGGAAGTAGATCCTGCATCATATCCTGGTCTTTGCTGGTTCTTGTTTGATAGAGGAGCAGGTTGCAAGGATGGGTGGGGCAAAGGAAAAAGTATTCTGGGTTCAGATGGAAATTCAGTTTTAATCTCAATTCTTGCACTTCACTGTGTGACTTAGGGAAATGTCTCAATTTAAACCTTGGTTCAATATCAATAAAATGAGACAACTACCATTATCAAGATTATTTACTGTGTGAACAGTAAATGACTAACTTAACGACTTAAAACATCTAATATTCCATCTAGCACAGAGCAGGCAATCAATAAATCTTCACCATCCTCTTGCTTCTCCATCTGTATTTCTCTGATCACTAATTACAAGTGGGTCTGAGCTAAGGCTGCATTCAGGAAGAGGCTGGTCTACCTGGCTTTCTATGTCCAGGATGGAGGTGAGTTGGGCTCTACTTGGGTTAGAAATTGGAATGGGTTAATTCTTGTAACTTGGTAAACTTTGCTTTGGTATCTGGTTTCCAGCAACTTCATTTCTTACCCCAGTCTAGATCCCCATGTGATCCTGACTACAACACAAAGACCACAAAGACAATACACTGCCTTTCCCACTCTCCTAAGGAGGCTCAAACTCCCTGTTTGTGCCAAGTGTCTACCAAAAATCAGTCCCAGTTTCTTAAATCATTTCTCTCCTACTGGGAAACCCTCCAAGGGACTTGCTATCTCTTTTGTCAAATTCTTTAGCCTGGCTCAAGGTGCTCAGTTATTATGATAATAGTAAATGAATACACAGATGCAAGAAATTATTAGTGATTTCCCCTATACTTCCTTACTCCCTATGGTCCCTGAGCATTCCCCGTGAACTACCTCTTACTTGCTTCTAAACAAACTCCACCTCTCATTTCCACACCAATTTCCTCTCCACACCCCTAGAACTCATTCAAGCTTCACTTTCCATGTCTGTGTAGATCTCCATCTTCCCAGTAAGGCTGGAAGCTACTTAAGGATAGGGTTTGTCGTTGTTGTTTTGGAGGGGGTGGAGGGGATACTAAGATATAAAGCCCACACTAAGTACTTCCAAGATGCTGAGAAGCCCCATGTCTCCAGGCAGTGGACAGATCTAAGTTCTGGTTCCCATGCTGTCATGTTGGGTAATTTATATAAAAGCATTCACCATCTCTAGGCTGTGTCTTCTCTGTATACAAAGCAGAGATAAGAATCCCTGCTCCTTCTGTCCTTATAGAAACAGGAGAGGAAGATCACAGCCATGAAAGCCCAATGAATTCCCAGAGTGAATAGTGGGGCTGGTGGAGTAGTCTTGAAGCATCAGACATAAGAGTGGTTCTCTTGATAGTTTAATGTTACATTTGCAGCATAAATAAGGCACAATATATGTCAGGGCAAGGGAGGGAGGGAGAAGGCATGGCTGGGGGATAACTGCTAAGTGGCAAGGGAGAAGGAAGATTAGGGAGAATAGAGCAAAGCCCCTGCCTCAGCCCTGTCCCGGGACATTGTGAGAGCCTGCTCACAGGGATCATGCTGACTTGGGTGGAGGGGAGAAGGGAAAAGACGGTTTTGTAACAAAATAGCCTGTAGCACTGTATCCTCTCAACCATCAAAGCTCACCATCAGGGAAGGTGAAGACTCAGACCCAGAGGAGTTTCTTGATAAGACAGAGAGGTGTTGCTACATG
>PVKY010012569.1:0-11421 GCA_004027775.1 Bradypus variegatus | reverse complement strand
TTGTGTCTGTTTATTTCACTCAGCAGACGTCTTCAAGTTTCATCTATGTTGTAGCACGTGCCAGCGCTTCACTTCTTTTACGGGTGAATGACATTCGATTGCCCCTGCATGTGTTGTATGTGTTTATCCGTTCGTCTGCTGGGGGCCACTTGGGCTGCTTCCACCCTTTGATTACTGTGAGCAATGCTCCAATGAACACCGGTGTGCAAAAGTCTGTCCGAGTAGCAGTTTCAGTTCTTTTGGGTTTATGCCTAGGAGTGGAGCTGCTGGGTCACATGGTAACTTGCTGCAGAACCTCCACGCTGTTTTCCACAGCAGCTGCACCATTTCACATTCCCACCAAGAATGTACAAGCCTTCTTATTTTTCCATCCTTGCCAACACTTATTTTCAGATTTTTAAAATAATAGCCATCCTAGAGAGTGTGAAGTAGCATCTCATTGTAGTTTTAATTTGTATTTCTCTAAAGGTTAATGATGTTGAGCCACTTTTCATACATTTATGGTCATTTGAATATCTTTTTTGAGGAAATGCCTAGTCAAATCCTTAACCCATTTTTAAATTGGGTTGTTTGTCTTTTTGGTATTGAGTTGGAGAAGTTCTTTATATATTCTGGATAGTAAACCTTTTTCAGATACATGGTTCCAAATATTTTTCCAATTCTGTAGGCTGTCATTTCACTTTCTTGATAATGTCCTTTGTTGCATAAGTGTTTTTAATTTTGATGAAGCCCATTTTATCTATTTTTCCTTTTGTTGGTTGAGCTTTCATTGTAAAATTTAAAAATCCATTGCCTATTACAAGGTCGTAAAGACATTTCCCTAAGTTTTCTTGTAAGAGTTTTATAGTATGAACTCTCGTATCTAGGCCATTGATCCGTTTTGAGTTAATTTTTGTACGTGGTCAGAGGTAGGTGTCCACCTCCATTCTTTCGTGTGTGGATTTCCAGGTGACCTAGCACCACTTGGTGAAGAGACTGTTCTTACCCCATTGAATGGACTTGGGACCATGTTGAAAACCAACTGGCCACAGATGTGTGGATTTAACTCTGGACTCTGAATTCTATTCCACTGCTCCATATGTCTGTCCTTATGCCAGTGCCACACTACTTTAATTACTGTAAGTTTGTAGTAAGATTTTGAAATCAGGAAGTGGGAGTCCTCCAACTTTGTTCTTCTTTTTTGGTGTCATTTTGGCTATTTGGGGCCCACTGCAATTCCATTTGAATTTGAGGATCAGCTTTTCCATTTCTGGAAGAAAAAAATAGGCTGCTGGAATTTCATGAGAGATTGGATTGAATTTTTAGATCGCTTGAGGCTGTATTGACATTTTAATATTAAGTCTTCCAACCCATCAACCCAGGAAGTCTTTCCATTTAATTGGTTATTTTTTAATCTCCTTCAGCAATGTTTTGTAGTTTTCAGTGTACGAATCTTTCTTCTCCTTGGTTAAATTTATTCCTAGGTGTTTTATTCTTTTAGATGCTATCGTAAATGGAATTTTTTGTTACTGGTGTATGGAAATCCAACTGACTTCTGCATGTTTATCTTGTGTCCTGCAACTTTGCTGAATTTATGTGTTACTTCTGGTAGATTTCTTGTGGATTGTTTGGGATTTTCTATATATAGGATCATGTAATCCACAAATATGGATAATTTGAGGTCTTTCTTTTCAATTTGAGTGCCTTTAATTTTTTCTCTCACATAATTGCTCTGGCTGGAACTTGCAGCACAATGTTGAATAACCGTGGTGACAGCGGGCATCCTTGTCTTGGTCCTGATCTTAGAGGGAAAGCTTCCAGTCTCTCACCATTGAGTATGCTGTTAGCTGTGGAGTTTTCTTAAGTGCTCTTTATCAAGTTTAGTAGTTCCCTTCTATTCCTGGTTTTCTGAGTGTTTTTATCATAAAAGGAAGTTGGAGTTTGTCAAATGCCTTTTCTGCATCAATTCATATGATCATGCTTTTTTCACAATTCTATTAATGTGGTATATTACATTGACTGGTTTTCTTATGTTGAGCCATCCTTGCATTCCTGGAATTAATCCTACTTGGTCATGATGCATAATTCTTGGATTTGGTTTGCCAGTATTTTGTTGAGAGATTTTGGATCTATATCTATAAGGGATGTTGGTCTGTAATTTTCTTTTCTTGTGCTGTCTTTCTTTGGCTTTGTGTCACAGTAATGCTAGCCTCATAGAGTAAGTTAGGAAGCATTTTTGGAAGTGTTTGGAAGACTTTGGGAAGGATTGGTGTTAAATCTTCTTTAAAACTTTGGTAGAATTCAGCAGTGAAAACACCTGGTCCTGTACTTTTCTTTGTTTGGAGGTTTTAAATTACTGATTCAATCTCTCTACTTTTCTTAGGTCTATTGGGATTTTCTGTTTGTTTTTTTTTTTTAGTTTGAAAATAGCTGATTTGGACAGTTCCTGCTAGTCCAATGGTTTGGGTGGAGGGACTGATTCCGGAGGCTTCCTGCTCCACCATCTTCCTGCAATCCTGTCTCTTTGTCCCTGATTGATTCACATTTTGCTTTTGTCAGACTGTGGTTTGAATATTACTTATTAGAGTAGCTTTCTTCAGGGGACTTTCCCCAAAGACTTAAATTTGGCAATCCAGAAAAGGCAAGAGCCAGAAACCATCGATGTGACAACAGTGGGTGTTGGTGGTGCAAGCTGAGAAAGGATGTTGAGAAAGGATGAGAAAGGAGGTGAGAAAGCAGGTGGAGGGGTAGGGTGTGGGAGAGCCGCTCTTCCACCTGGAGCCGAGACGAGGAGGCACCCAGCCCACCTTGACTGTGTGAGGTGGTGTTTGCACGTCGTGTCATCTCGGGGCGCCCTGTCTGTGTGCTTGGGTTCTGTTATGCTGCTTACAACTAAAGGGCTGCAAAAGACTGAACTCAAGACTCGTCCATGTTTTGTTATTAAAAAGAGAGTAGGTTAAAGACAGTTTTTAATCTCCGAAAGAGATGAACATTTAGTTTCCATTTCCAGTGGTTTATTTGATAACTGCACCCACAAACAAGCAACGAAGAGCATTTCGCCGACTGTGGACAGAGCCTGCAGGGTCAGTCTGGTGCTCAAGGGCCACTGTTCTGGGCTCCTGGGCGCCTTTGGGCTGGAAACTGGTGCATGACGGACAGGTGAAAGGGCTGCTGCCCGCAGGACTCACAGGAGGTGTGGTGGCCAGGAGGGTGTAGGAGGGGCTTGATCTATAGATGGGACAATGTCCTCCTCAAATATAAAAATAAACAAACTTGAAGGCCAAGTTTTCAAAGGTGGATGAGGTTTCAGAGGTGGAGCTGGCCTTTCAGGCAAGGGGGTGGCAGGCCTCTAGGGGACTGGCATCTTAGAGGAGTTCCAGGGGATTGTGAAGAACATGCCCAGGGGTTTCAGCTACTCGGAATGCTCCTGGCAGGTGGGAAGTGCCAGTAGCGGTGGTGGCAGTGGTTTGACGTGGCAGGAGTGGCTGATGGGGGAGGGTCTGCAAAGGGCATCCGGGGACCCCGTGGGCCTTCGCAGAG
Source organism: Bradypus variegatus (assembly GCA_004027775.1). Classification (NCBI taxonomy): domain Eukaryota; kingdom Metazoa; phylum Chordata; class Mammalia; order Pilosa; family Bradypodidae; genus Bradypus; species Bradypus variegatus. Next base: position 7,902 of record PVKY010012569.1, on the reverse strand, counting down.
GCGATTCCACAGCAAAGAGGGGTCTGGCAGCATTGCCGCCGATCACCGGGGGCACTGGCTCGGGAGTGAGGAGAGCAGCTTGGAGATAGTACAGAAACCACGGCAAGAGCTGCTGGCTCGGGAGGACGCCAGGGCAGCGGTGAGGCGGGAGGAGAGCAGGAGGCTCTGCAGGCCCTGCAGCCCCTGGGCCACCTGCAGGTGAAGGGTGCTTGAGGGTGTGTGTGGCTGATGGTTGGAGGATAAGCACCCTTCAGCCCTGAGAGCTCTTTGCTCTCACACAAAGGACGATGGCCAGTGCCCTCCTGCCCATCGGACAGTTTCCGTGTTTGCTGTAACCGTCGTCATGCTGAGGCCGAATTCCCAGCTCTGGGTTGGGACCCATCACACAGTTCATGGCTTTCTCTTGAGTCACTCAGTACTGCTCCCAGTTCCCAGAAAACACAATGAATTACTACTGGCCTGAAAGGGTCACTGGCTTTAACTTAGTTTTTCCCCATCAAACAAGGCCAGAGAAAACTCTCAATTATTGTTTCTCCTTCCCATCTACTTTGATGTAGGAGCTGTCACTGGACGTCATTACTGCTGTTTCGTGGAGCTGGTTACTGGGGCCTCTTGAGTTGGACGAGGCTTTGTTGAGAACATTGATATCCTCTTCTTCCCCATGAGAGCCCTGTCTTTATTCCATCCCAGTGTAAGGTCTTCAAATCAAAAACTGGATTAATGCAGCTGATGAGATAGAATTCTAGTTGGTCAAGATGGTGATTAAGATGCTCCAGAGTGACATTTGCCCCAGAATCTGTGAACAACCAGCAAAACCTGGAAGATCCATCTTCCTCACACCTCTGGAGAACAGGGGAAGGTTGCAGTAACTGGCAGTTGCTGAATCAAGAGCACACAGCTTTATAAATGGCTTGAGAAGCTTGGGGGGCCCTTACCAGGCTCTGCTCCCTGGCGCAGGGTGGGGCCAGCCCACGCTCCCACTGGGGACCCTGCCCTTGTTCCAAGGGGATCAGAGGAGCCCTGTGCACACACCGCGGTGCCTGCAAGCCAGTGCCCGTCGACCGGGTGCAGCCTGCAAACTGAACCAGGAAACTTGTCTCGGGCTTGCTCCCCAGAACTTGCCTGCCTGGGGTTGGCCCCTTCACCAGCCTCAGGGTGCAGCCCCACTGCTGCCCACTTTGGGGTGCAGGGGAAGGTAAACTGACGTCAGGGTGCCTCCAGCTCAGCTGCTGTGTTCCCTGACTCGAGAGCCCCCACCTGAGCGGGGGGCTGTGCGTGAGCGCGCAGGCGAGCTGGGGCGGGGGCGGGGGGGGATTGCTAAATCTCAAGCCCTGCTGGACAACCCAGGGAAAATCATTGTCTGCCAGGAGCAGAGAAATGTGGGAAAATTCTTTAGCTGAGGCTTATAAATAATGTATTGCTTATCAATGCATTTTCTCCCAGTTGGGGTGACGCAGATTGCTGGTGGGAAATCACGTTTCAAATCTATGGCTAAATCTCTAATAGCCACAACTCACCCCTCCCTTTAAATCCCTGAAGTGTGGGCCTGGAACATGTGGCCCTTGGGTCCGGGGGCCAAGCTTTAGGGGTCTGTGGGGCTCAGGGAGCCCACTTGGCAATCAACAAGCAAGAGGCATCCCTGGGGCTCGACCATCACGGCCGGAGGAGCAACACTCAGGGTTATGGAGATTTTCTCCCAAAGCTTCGATTTGTGTACTGCCACAGGTACTTAAAAATAAAAAGTTACGTATCGGCCAAACGTAAAATAACTTTCAAATAGACAGATCCATCACTGCATCTTACAAACCCAGTAGAATTTATTGTGTTGACTACATGCTCGTGTGCCTTTTTAAACTCGCACTTTCCTCTTACTACCATGTGAGAAAAGGCTCGGCTGCAATAAATAAAGTGAACTTGAGCGTTTCCGTCTCCCTCTCACAAGGCTCTCTCTGTGGGACCCACCCCGTCTGGCTCCACTGGGAGGAGAGCTCAGCTCCCCGGGGCCGCCTCACCCCTCGCCCCTCTGGCCTGTCCCTCTACCTGGGGCTGCAGCGCCTTCGCCAAGCAGGCAGCACGGCCGGGCATGGGTGCAGTGGGTGCTGCTCCCGTTTCCGACGTGCGGGTCCGAGCTGTGGACACCGAGGGCCTGTGCAGCCCTCGCGGCGCCCAGTGCCCGTGCACCCACACGGAGAGCCGCCATCCGGGGCCCAGGCGTGTGAACCGCGGCCGCTGGGCATCTGGGAGCTGGGACACAGAGGACGGTGGGGGGCAGGGAGGAGGGGCCAGGGGCGCACCTGCAGGTCTCCCCGGGGCGGGGACGCAACGTGAGCTCCCGAGGAACCGCATCCCTGCCCCTCGCAATCGCGAGACCCTGAGCGAGGAACCTGGTCTCCTGGAACCGCAGCTTCCTCCGCGGTCAGGGAAGCTGGAGCTGGAGATGCGCCTCCCGGGCTGTTTTGAGGCCGAAGAGGCAACTGCACGTAGAGCCCGAAAGCAGCGGCTCCTGGGCAGGGCACCCGGGGGCGAATCTAAAATCCTGCACACACCTCTTCCCTGAGCGGGCGGCTTGGTGGATCATCACGAACAAAATCGGCAGACATTTTTAAAATTAACACCTAAACTTTTTCATCGTAAGTTTTGTTAGAATATGTCAAAGATGTTATTTAACACAGTAACTAATGATGGAACTAGTAAGCTGTTAAAACCCAAACAAAGGAAAACTCTGGCCGTCAGGGGCACTGACATGGACAAGCTCGGCTTGGGGCGAGGGGTCAACCGATTAATCGCACCCCACAGGACACTCGGCTCCCTCGCCTGGAGAGCAGATGTCTGCAGTTCCAGGTGGAAAAGGCCACGCCCACCTGGAGGCCTTGACGGGCGCCCGAGAGGCCAGGAGGCCGCTGGCGCCTGAGGCCAGCCTGGGGGAGACGCGCTCGTCCCTCCGGCCAGGGGCTCAGCAGAGCCCACTCCTGTCTCCTCACCCTGGACAGACGCCCCAGGTTCCATCCGTTTATCCATTCATCCATCCATTCACATCTGTTCACTTATTCACCATCATTCATTCAGTCATGTATTCATCCATTATCCATTCATTCATTCACCACTCAACCACTCATTCATTCATCCATCCATTCACATCTGTTCACTTATTCACCAGTCATCCTTCATTCAGTCATTTATTCATCCATTCATCATTCATTCATATGTTCTTTCTCCCCCAGGAGCCCCAGGAGGCTGTGTATCATTTCCATTTGCTCTCTGGAGAACCAAAGGTAACCACAGAGAGAACACAACTGAACAAACACTGGGTGTCCATAAAAATGCTTCCAGCAATGGGTTCTGGAGCTTCTGGGCAGCGGCCACTTGCACAAGGGCAGCCAGGAGAGGGTGGGGAATCTGTGCTGTGGATCCAGGGGGCAGGTGGAGTGAGGCCTTGGTGGTCTCAGAGCAGGCTGAGGGTTGCGGCTGGGAAGGCCCCCGGCAGGCCCAGCGGCACAAGGCGCAGAAGCAGCTGTTGGAGATGCTGAGGCTTCAGGGCACAGCGGGCACCCAGCCCCAGCAGGGCACACTCTGCTGCCAGATGCCAGGGCCCCTTGGGTGAGGCTGGGTCTCCCACTGCCTGTCTGGGCTGGCACCGGCCACGCGTCCCGTCCTGCGCGTGCCCACGCCTGCGCCCTGAGCTCAGCAGAGCCTCTCAGTCGAGCTGGATGGCCCAAGGGTGGTGGTTTGGGCACCCTTGAGCCCGCACCCCTGCCTTCCTGGACGCCTCCCTCGAGCGCCATCACTGCCCAGTTGCACCCCCATGCAGGACACCCAGGCAGTGCATCTCTGGGGGTGCTGGTGGCCAGTGGGTGGTACCAAAGCCCCACCGAGAAGCACAGGTGCTCTCTTAACAAGGGTTGACCGAGCCAGTGCCTCAGGGTGACCCAAGGAGAGCCGCCCCTGGGAGACCTCCTGATACCCCAGCTTTGCCATCCGTCTCCCTCCTGGGTGCTCCCAGGAGCCCCTCCTGCCCCCTTAGTAACCCGTCTGGCTGCCTGTCAGCTCCACTGAGCTGAGCTCCAGGTCAGGGAGGGTCCCGTCTACACTGCAGACCCTTGCCGAGTTTCCTGGTGTGTAGTCAGTGTCCGGGATCAGTTACTGAGTGAATGGATGGATGGATGAATAGGGAATTTCAGGTGCTAGAGGCAGGGATGGGTGCCCCTGTCCTGTCAAATCCTTATTTATGTAAAACTCTTCCTCTAGTTTGCCTTCCTAAAAACGTCCAGGCATACTCCATGATTCAGATGGACCCAGCCGCTGACTCCTGGGGCTTCCCGGGGCCCTAACAGCCGAAGCCGGGGGTGACTCACGCTCCAGGAAGTGAGCAAAAACATGTTTCCCAAACCGAGGACTGACGGACCAGTGGGGAGACCTGGACTTCCAGAATCCTGTAGAACTTTCTAGTATTACCCAAATACAGGGAAGAAAGGAGTCCCCTATCCCCTGCCCACATCTGTGTCCATCAGAATTTGTTGGATTTGCAGGAAAGGTGCTGCTTAGGCTGGAGGAAAGTCAGAGTTGGGGCAAAGGACCCCTCGAGAGCATTTGGTCGGCAGCTTTGCTCTATATGAGAAGAGAGTGAGGGCATCTGTGGAAGGCAGGACGGTCGCCTTGCTTCCCAATCACAGGGGCTTTCTGGGGTGAGAAGCCCATGGCCAGCACATCATGGGCCCACAAGTCCTTGTGTTTCTCGGGCTCCAGCCAGGATCTCTGTCTGCACCCCGTGAGTGAGTGAGTTAGCTTCTCCGCTAAATGTTTGTTGGTGCTAAATGCCTCTTTCCATGGGAGCAACACAGTTAGAAAGACTAACAGCACCAGCTATCGGCCAGGATGTGGGGCAGCCAGAACCCTTGTGTGCCCTTGGTGGGAGCCTAAAATGGTGCAGCCACTGGGGAAAGTTCCAACTGACCACGGAGCCCAATGGTCCCACATCCTCACCTGGAAGGAACCAGAGCACCTGTCCGCAGGTGGACTCGCAGAGAAGAGCCCCCAGCTGGAAGCACCCAGCTGCCCACCAACGGGGAAGAGGTCAGGAGGCTGAAGGACACATGGCACACTACTCAACAATAAAAATGCAGAACAAACCACTGATTCACAGTAACGTGGATGGATCCTGGAAACACCACGCAGGGTGGGAAAAAGCCCCTTACGGAAGCCTGCGTACCTGTGATTCCATTCACGTGAAGTTCAAGAACAGGCAAAACTAATCTACAGTGAAAAAGTGAAAAGGGAGGGAGAGGAGGAAGGAAGGAAGGAAGGGATGAAGAGAGGGAGGGAACAAGGGAGGGAGGAAAGAAAAAGTCAGCACAGAGACTTTGGGGGTTGGAAAGAGGGGTCAACTATGAACGGACATGAGGAAACTTTCCGGAGTGATGATGAGGTTCTGTATGTTAATTCTTAATAGAGGTGACACAGGTTTATAAAACTCATCAAATGATACATTTAAGATAATATGCATTGTACTGTATATAAGTTTATCTTTTAAAAAGAGTCAATTAATGAACTCTAGTAAATAATATGCATCCTGAAGTATCTGGAAACAAAGTGTTCTGGGATATGTAACTTACCTTGAAATGCAAAAAAATTAAGGTGGATTTGATGGGTGGATAGGATGGAGGGATGGATGGATGGACAGAAGGATAGACATGTGGAAAAAGAAAACAAAGTGAAGGGTTAACCATAGAATCCTGGTATTGAGAATATGTGTTCACTGCACAATTATTGTAACTTTGGCATATGTTTGACCTTTTCATAATAAAATATTTTTATAACTGTTTTATAATTTCATATCAAAATGTATAAAAAGCCGGGTGCAGCAACCCCGTCAGGCTGAGTTGTGCGTGGACGTCCGGAGGCTGCCTGCCCAGCCATTCCCTCTCCCCGGCCAGCGCCCTGATCCCCTCCGCCCTCTGCCCACTGCCCACGCGGCCCTCAAGTTTGGGGGGAGGTGACCCCGGCCGGGTCCAGGCACCGCCCAGCCCTTGTCTTCCCTCCCTCCAGTGACTGGTTCAGGGCTGGAGATGCAGCTGACACTGGACCAATCAGAGCACCCTGCAGACCCTCAGGGGAGACCCTCAGGCCCAGCCCAGCAGCCATCGGTGACCACCTTGCCCTCGCGATGGAGTCAAGCTCAGGATGAAGCAGAACACAATGATGAGAAATACCATCAAGGCTTTGTGAGCTCCCTGAGCCACTGGATCAAACCATTCCTGGAGCCTGTGGGTCTGTCAGCTATAGGAACCCATAAATTCCCTTCATTGCATAAGTGAGTTTTGCTGAAAGCAACCTAACTGACACACTTGGTACAAGTTGAAAGTTACAGTTTAATTTTATATACACTAGAAAATCCTAACTAGGCCAAACAAAGCACTAAACGGCATATTTTAATGAATGTTCCAGCTTGGCATACTGGAAAGATTTGCTAATTTACAGAGTCTTCAGAGGCTAGTATTTAACTTGTGCCACCAATGCCAACTTTACCTATTTTTCTATGGATAGAGATTATTAAATTCAGGGTTATATGCCCTCAACAGAAAATTCAGTTTTATGAGAATTCTACTGAACGCCGCTCTATATTAAGGGGAGTCTTTAAACTAATGTTAACAACAATGTTTTGCTTTTGACAGAAAACAGTTGATCCAGCTCCAATTCAGGAGAACAGCAAGAGCCCGTTTTATCATTTTTGAACTCATTTTCTTATTAAGGAGCTTTTAATGTGAAAAGTGGGTACGGTGGGGCCCCCCGCCTGTGAGTGTTCAGTCTGCACCACGGATGTGTCTCACCAGCAGAGAACTATTTCTGGCGAAAGCAGAAACAATAAACCAACGGAAAAGCCTCTTGATTGACCCAAACTTCCTCTTTCAAAGAAAAACCGGAAGTTTCCCGTTCCGCATTCCTGTGGAGACACTGCCACGTGCCGAGGACACCGGCCTGGGAGCCTTGGGGCCCCCGCGCGTCTGGAGCCGTCCTGCCCACGTGCCCGCCGGCCGGCCTGGGGAAGGTCACCTGTCGGACAGGTGCACAGGGACGCTGCACACTCGTGGTGGAGAGAACGAGTGACGCTTGAGGGGGTGTTCGTTTGTACTGGAACTTGAAAAAGTCAAAATTTTTTTCTTGGAGAATAATAAGAAAAGTACCCCCAAAACAGGAAGAAGTTATAAAGATGCCACAATTGAAATCGCGGGGACTGGCCCAGGGAGGCCCCGGCCCGTCAGAGGGGCCACGGCCAGGGAGGCGACCGGCGAGAGAGTGAATGAGTCACAGATGGTTAGAGACAATTTGGAAACATTAACTTAAATTCCAAATAGAGCAAGTTTGGAGTAAGTAGGAGATTCAAAGTGATCGGAGTCTACTCAGCGTTTTATTACACATCCGGCTCCCAGGCTCTGTGTGGACAACCCTGAGATTCTCCTCAGGTGCTGACACTGAGGGGAAGGACCACTGGCTTGTCCCTCGGGGGCTCTCTGAACACCCTGTCCCACGGGCACCTGAGCAAAGACTTGTCGAGGCCCCTCAGCCTCCTAGCAAGGAGCTCACCTGTAACCTCCATGGCAGAGGTTCCACTCTTGCCACATAGAATATTTTAGTCCTTCCCCCGGGAGAACACCTCCTCAAGAACAGGGGCACTTGCCCACCCCAGCCCTCCGCCATTTGCACCCGGTCCCGGGATCTTCCTTGCCAGCTGCTTTCTGGCGATGGTTTCGTGGCCGGGAAGCAGTTTTGCTTCTGAGGACGTGGTTTAGGAGCCACCCCAGGGCTCCGGGTGGAGTCTCGCACACGAGCAGTTTCTTGTGGAGCGGGTGGGGGGTGGAGGAGGGGTGCTCTCTTCTTTTAAAGATGGGAGGTCCTGTAACTGCCGCT
>PVKY010012568.1:0-11455 GCA_004027775.1 Bradypus variegatus | reverse complement strand
TGCATACTAAAAATATGATAGTCTAGATAGATTTAGAACCTGTTTTAAGCCACTTCCTAGGAAACACTGAAACAAGTAGAAAATTTGAGGAGTTTCCCTTCCATTTCTAAAATGTTCTGAGTTGCTCAAAACAAACATATTATAAGAAAAGTGACTGATCTAATTAAATTAAACAAATACTTTGCCAACTTGGGAGGCAGAGAAATATAGTGACAAGAGTAGGATCTTTAGAGTCTATAAACCAAGACTTGTACTTCATTTCAATCCCTTAGTAGACTTTTGATATTAGGCAGTCTGCTCAATCTTTTTGAGCCTTGTTTTTCTCATCAACAAAATGGGGTTAATACAATCCAAATTTTAAGTGGAATATGTGTTTGTGATAAGCAATGTATATCTATGTATATAAGAAAGTTAATATAGTTCTTTGCACATAATTGACCTTAAATATCAAATGAATGTATGAATGAATAAATTAATAAAATCACCAATGGAAACACTATGCAAATAATGTCCTAAAACATTAGTAATTGTAGGTTGAAGATTCTCAACAAAGAGCTTACTATAACAATTGTAATTCATCATGGAATTCAAATTTTTTTAAATATAAGAGTTCTAATTTTGAGTTTCTCTAATTTGCTCCACTGTGCAGAGTCCAATGCAGTCCCTTTACATATACTGATTGATGGACTAAATAAAAGTACGTTTGGAATGCTACTATTTCTTTGATAAGGAACATAAGTTATTATGCAATAGGCTAAAATGGGACACTCTTTTTCTTGCCAAGCTTCTAGTTCGTTTAAAGTCTGCTTCCTGCTACAAGTAACAGAAAACCCAACTTAACTGCCTTATAAGGCTTATTTCACAGGACCTCAGTTCTTTCCACCTCACTGCTCTGCCATATCCACAATGTTGGCTTCATCCTGTGGCTGGTTTCTCTGATGGTCAGAGGTGAGTTGCCAGCAGCCATCGGGGCTATATTTACCTGGTTGATCTTCAGGGGAGAAAGACACCGACAAAGCATGCTAGCTTCCTTTGCACTCCCAAGAGTTAAGAGCGTCCTTCCTAGATGCCCCGGCAAACCTCCCTCACATCTCACTTGCCTTCACAGGATCCCATGACCTTTCCTGAGCAAGACAGGTGGTGAGGGAAATGGAATTACTTTTATGGCTCAGACGAATCAAGGCCAAGTCCTGCAGTGGAATAGGAGTCAGCTCCCCTCAAAGCACTTGACTGTCCGGAAGAGGTATAGATACGCCTAATGAGAATCTGAGGACTATCAGAAAAGGGGAAATGGATGCTGAGAAAGCAATCAGTAATGGTCACTACATCTTCCTTAAGGCTCACCTTCCCTAATACTATATACCACCATGTTGCATTAACCTTTCCTGGTGATTCCTCAAGATCACTTGCTCCTCTTCATGTAACATTGCTCATGGAACTTTATCCCTCACAGTCAAGTGTCATAAAATAACACAGCTATCATTTATTGAATACTGGGGTGAATCTGAAGAGAAAAACCAACACAACCCCTTCCCCAATAAGGTGTTTTATATACCTTAATCCTGTGAAGCAGATTGTATTAACCCCATTTTATTGATGAGGAAACCAAGGCTTATCAATAAAATCTTAAAAAGATTGAACAGACAGCCTAATATCAAAAGTCTACTAAGTGATCGAGATGAAATTGAAGTCTAGGTTTGTAGACTCTGAAGACTCTGCCCTTGTCACTATACCACCCTGCCTCCCACTTTGGCAAAGTATTTGTTTAATTTAATTAGATCAGTCACTTTTCTTATAATATTTTCCCTTTGAGCAAGTCAGAACATTTTAGAAATGGAAGGGAAACTCCTCAAATTTTCTACCTTCTTCAGTGTTTCCTAGGAAGTGGCTTAGGAAAAAACAGGTTCTAAATCTATCTAGACTATCATATTTTTAGTATGCAATCTATAGCTAGTCACTATTTGCGGTTTATTTAGTTCTACTTCTGGCTGTTTTCTGCATACTCTCTGCTTAAAATATGTAATAAGTTCATGTTTACTTATATTAGTAATATTATCTTGGTAATATTTTAGGGTATTACTAATGTGGTTAGTTCTCTTATAAAGGTATGGAATTCTTTGTATTTTGTCTTTAAGGTTCTGACTAAAATCAGGACCACCCACCGCTCAGCATCATCAGCCTACGAATAGTGTCACCTGGGTCTTTATAGTCCAAGCCTGTGCTCAGCAGCTTGGTTAAAATCTACCTCCAAGGGGAATGTGCAGTGGGTAGGGGGATGCTATTTCTCTACTTCATGAGAACAATTTGCTTCTTCCCAAACTCCAAGAATGTGGCTCTGTTTTTTCCACCGATCATTTCCTATTAGGGGAATTCCTAGGAAAGTGGGCAAGTTCAGGGGTGACCTGTTCATTCACCTTTGCTGTGCTATGTGGATGGTATATCCTGCTCCAGGAAGAGCCTAAATTTAAAATAACCTCCTGAGGCCTCTCTGGGGCAGAACTGAATCTCTGGGTTGTCTACATACCTGGGAGTAGCACAGACAAGATGGCCATTCTGAGAGGATGCTTCCAGTTTCTTAATCTACAAATGCCTCCAGGGATGGGGACCAACTCACCTAGGTCTACCTTTGAGTTTCAGATTTCTTTAAAATTAGGGAAAGTTCCTTAGTTATAGAAGAGAATCATTTCAGTATGTATTGGCCTTAACAAAATCTCAGGGGAATTCCATTTAATCAGATTTCAAGTTAACTTCTTGAGTTTGTGTGTATTTCTGATCCAGCAGGAGAATCCTCAGAATTTCTAGTTGGCAGTCAGCTAAAAACAACAACAGCAACAACAACAACAAAAGCCCTACTGATTGTAGAAAACAATCTGTTTAACAATTTTGCAGCCAGTCAAAGGTTTTGGTCTTCCCTTCCCAATAAGCATTTCCCCTTCTTGCTTTCTGGTAGAGCCCCACTTTTTTCACCCCTCCCCTATGCAACTCAAATTCTCAGCTAAAGGTCTAAGCCAGTGATGGTGGTTCCATTTCCACTGCAACGATAGGTTGAGACTGGGGCATGTGAAGTAGTTCTGGCCAGTGAGCCATGAGAGTGAGTCTGCTGAGGGACTCCTGGGAAATGTTTCTTCATTCATAAAAAGAGTGAAAAAAAAAAGAGAAAGTGTCTCTTTTCCTTCTGGTAAGGTCATGCATGAATGTGATGTGTGGAACTGCCATAGCCATTTTGTGACCTCAAGGAAAACTGGCCTGTCAAGGCCACCACCTCAGTTTGGGAGAATGGAAAGATGGAAAAGTACTGGATCCTTGATTATGAAATTGAGTGACTCAGTTACTCTATCCTGGGACAGCCTATAAATGGTTTTCTTATGTGAGATAATGAATTTGTCACCTGAGTAAACTTTTCTGTTACAATGTTCTCAATTGCAGGTAACAGAAAACTTGACTCAGCTGGTTTAAATTAATTTTCTCCATTGAAATCATTCTGTGATACAGCATTTTACATCATCTTTTGAGGCATCTCTTGATCTCTGTCTCTAGGCAATACCCCCTTCCAATTAGTTAATTCTTCATGCCATTGTTGGAGTGACTTTCTAAAATTAAATTAAATCCTTCAAAAGGTACTGTTTGCTCTCTTGGTTTGGCACACAAGACTTTCTTTACTAGGTCCAGGCTGGATTTCTCTGGCCACATAGCCCATCAGGTCAGTCCTCCAGGCACCCTAATGCTAAACATTCTGACTATTGTCATTCCTTGACCATGCTATGTTTTCTCTCTCCATTATGCTTTACAGATTCTGTTCCCACTGCCTGGAATGCCCTTCCCTACCTAATTGGTCACCCCCAGTTCAGCCTTCAAGACTCATCCTCTTTTGGTGAGCCTTTCCTAATTCTTCCCCCCTCAAATCCCCAAGGTTGTCAGATGTGCCTCTTCAGTGCCCCCATCACCCTGACTAGATCCCCTATTAAAGCACAAATAACATTGCTCTGTATTGTCAGATTATTTGTTTCCTACATTTGATCACACGATCTTTGAGGAAGGATAGGCCTCATTCACCTCAGCATCCTCAATGTTTAGTAGACAGCTTGGCACAAAATAAACAGATTTATTAATGAAAAAAATAATGCTATAACATGAACCTGGGTTCATGAAGAAAACTGTTTTCTCCTTTCTTTGGCTGATACGTATCTTGGTATTTTGCATACTATAGCATCCTCAGCAGGGTAGGGAGGAGCACAGTCAGGAAAACCTATAGCTCTCTAACATCTGTCTTCAGAATTTTGGAGATGATAAGGCTGTTACTGGACAAAGGCAGTGGATTCCTTGCCCCATACATTCAAAGAACCAATTCCTGAGACACCAGGGGTTTCAAAGACAGAGTTTATTGCTAGGCTTCAGCGGGGGAGCAGATGGCTTATCGGCCCAAAAATCTGTCTCCCAAACTACAGTAATTCTGATAGCTTTATAGTAATAAAAGATGGGCAGGTTTTAGGATAATGAGTACAGTGGCTCCAGATGATGTAATTAGAGGTGATCTAATTACTGAGCATGTGCAAATTGATTACATGCTTAGTCAAGGACATATGTATGAAAATAGTGGCCTTAATATGATGATGGACATGTTTTTTAGTATTATAATGAGGTATAGGTGACATAAAGTTTAAGCTACTGCGCATGTCAGCCAGGTCCATTTTGGTTAGATCCAGCCTTCCTTATCAAGAGAACTTTGGACTTGGGGTGGGTTAGTTCTGGGCTGATCCAAATTTCTTCATTAATAAACATTAAGGCTGTCTTTATGTCACAAGACTAAAATCAAAAAAAAGGATAAAATGGGTACAAGTGAAGGTTAGTCACAAGGTTTTTACAATCACAAGGGCACAGGATGAAGGCTATCCAATCATTATCAGAGATCAAGGCAGCTGGATTACAGTTCAGAGATTTCATTTCCCTCTGTCTACTCTTATATACCAGAAAGCAAAAAGGAGTATCTATATAATGATTGAGAAATCATAACCATCCCTTAAATCCTAACTTCTCGGTTACCAGGCAGGCTTAATGAAGATTTCCTTTTGTATTTCCCTTATCCATTCTATGCCTGTCCATGTGAATTATTCAATAAACATGTATCGAATACCTACTAAGCCTCAAGCATTTTTCTAAGAGTTTGTATACATCTGTGAACAAAACAAAGTTGCCTGCCTTGGGAGAGTGTTGGCTCTACAAGTCAACTTAAAGTTAACCATTTCTCTTCTCTGCATCTTAGTCCCACATTAGTGCATGAACAGGCAACACTGTAATGGAAAGCTTACAGATTCTCAGATGAAAGCCAGGGATAAACACATGGGTGTATTGTTCAGTGCTGCTACTTCTCTCTAGAATCAAGGACAGTTAAGAGGAGGCGGCCACCAATTAAGTCTGTTTCTTGACACTGTTCCCAACAATCTACACCAATAGGCATCACTTTTATTTCTAAAGATTTATATTTGCTCCTAGCATTTGGAGGTTATAGCTTCCTCCTTAGCTTCAAAGTTCCAAAGGGCTCCCTCTGGGGCAGTGAGCCCCACTGCGATGCACCACCTTGGCATGTCCCTTCTCTGGTTTGCTGGGGACTTTTTGCTGAGAGATACCCCACGCCCTCCATGGGGTCTGGACCCATCTGGACTAAGAGGCGATTTTTACAGAAATCAGGCATATTGGAAAGGAACTTATTTATGTCTAGTTCCTGCAATCCCAGTTTCTATGGCTTTGGAAATAAAGGCCATGCCGATTTTCTTCTGAGAAAACACATTACCGTATACAAAACACTAATTGCTCTGTGGGAAATGTTTTTTATTTTACAAATACTCTGTGGCTCTGAAGTGACAGCATGATTACATTTCTGACAGTATCGCTTGTACAATTTCCAGTCTCCTCAGGGAGAGCAACGTGGGGATTTTCCTCCTTGAAAGACAAGCAAATTCCCTGGTCCCGAAGGTACGCATGATTTAAACACGATTCAAAAGAAATAAGACAGATGATAACAAGGCAAAGACCAAAAGCTTAGCAATTTACCTAAAATAAATGGCCTATCCACAGCTCTATGGGAGCATGAAGTAGAACTGCAAAAATAAGAACTCTGTCTTTGACTTAGTTTTTACAAGTTCTCAAAGGTTCTCTCTTCTCCACCACAATTGGGGAATTGTAAGAGGGACTGGATGGGAGAAAAGAAATTATAAGAGTAGGAAAATAGACGCATTCGAAGGAAATATAATAGGAGAACTGAGGAAAGGGACCGCTTCAGTGTGACTCTCTCGGACACTCTTCTTCCAGTTATTGTGCAGTCTTCTAGACAGATCCCGCGGACTTCATGTTCCGTGAAGGCTGCGTTGCGGCGACAGCTGATCTTTGGCCTCAGGTACCTAGAAGACGCTTTCGCAGGAGCAGGGCAGCGGCCGAGGGCGCGGCGGGGGTGGGCGCAGACAGCCCTCGTCTGGCCGCTCCCGCCGAGCATGGTGATAGTGGGGGTGGGGCCAGCGGTGGCGGTGGAGCACCGGGTGTCTGCGAGCACCCTCGTCGTCCTCCGCGACTCCTTTATGCGCGCAGAAGACGGCTTCCAGGCGCCTCCGCAGCCGCTGCCGGCCGTCGCCTGCCTGGAAGAACAGGTAGACGAACGGATTGAGGGCGCTGTGGGCCACCCCCACGACGCGCAGCGCCGCCACCAGGCCCTCGTCCTCCAAGTCTCCTGCGGGCCCCGACGACCACGCGGCCGCCAGTCGGGCCGCGAAGTAGGGCAGCTCGCAGCTCACGAACAGCAGCGCCAGTGCGAGGCTCATCTTGAGGCTTTGCACCTTGGCGCGGGGCAGCGCGCTGGCCACCGGAGCTCGGCCGGGGCTTGCCGACCAGGGCGCCGCCGCCGCCACGGCCTGCGGCCGGCGGTGCCACCAGGCACAGAGCAGAAAGCTGCAGGCGACGCCCATGACCGCCACGGGCACCATGAAGCCCGCGATGGCCTCGTAGAGCGCGTAGACCTGCAGGTGCCATCGCGGCAGGGGCGCGAACATGCTGCGGCAGCGACGCTCCCCCGGCCAGGCGCGGGCTGCCGGGGGCGCAGCGGGCGGCGGCGACCGGGCGCCCCCGCGCACCACGAAGGCCGTCGGCAGCGCGAGCAGCAGAGCCAGCAGCCAGCCCGCCGCAGCGAGGGCGCGCGCAGGCAGCGGCGGGCTTAGCGGATGGCGCACCGCCCGCTGGCGTTCGAGGGCGATGAGCGCCACGAGGTGGGCGGAGGCGCCCCGGCCGGACGCCTGCAGCAGCTGCACGAAGCGACACGCCAAGTCGCCTGCGGCCGCGCGCTGCTCGCCCAGCAGCTCCCAGGCCAGCTGCGACAGCGCGCTACCCCCGCACGCGTACAGGTCGGCGAGAGCCAGCTGCACCAGCAGTGAGTCCATCTTGCGACGCTTGGGCCCCGCCCAGGGCCCGCCGCCACCGCACAGGCGGCACAGCACCGCGGCGTTGCCGGCCACCGCCACCACCAGGATGACCCCCAGGAAGACCAGGCGGACGCGGCGGCTGTGCGGCCCGGGCGATGGGGGCCCCTGGGCGGGACCTCCCTGATCGGAAGTCAGGTTGAGACCCCAGCCCAGAGAGCTGGATTCCGAGTGGTTGGTTGCCGGCCGCAGAGTCGAGGGGGTGAAGGGATCCTCCATCCTTAGCCTGGAGGCAGAGATGCCACTGGGGACAGCGGGCAGGGCGCGGGAAACCAAGGTGCAGGCGAGGAGGCGCGGGGCGCGACTGTGGGTCTACGAGTTCCCAAAGTTAGTTGAAAACGTACGCTCACAGCAAGGGAGACGGATTCCAGCAGAGTTGCGTTTAGTTGTTTTTATAGGTTGTCCTCATCATTTGTCACTCAAATGTGGGTTGTACAATCGAGGGACACACATGATTCCTATTCTCCACCCTCTTCTCCGTGTTCCCCCACCCCCTAATCCCGGCGGATCCCCTTCAGCCGCTGCCGCGACCCCCTACGCTGCGCTCGGTGGAGCGGTGAACCGCTGGGCTCGGGGAAAGTTTCCCGTTGTCATTTACAGAGCACAATCCAGGCAGAAGGTCGCTTTGCTAAGGCTAAAGTTGACCCTGGACCAGCACAGGAGAGAGGAAGCTTTTTTTTTTTGCCAGCAAAAAAAAACAATAAAAAAGATACTAGTTTTGATAGGAAAAAAAAAAGGTTTGAAATGCCATGGGTCTGCAGTAGCATGAGAAAAACAGAACACAAGAAACAGTGTTTTAAAGCAAAAAGAACTTAGTAGGTGGGTCTTTGAAAAATGGCTACGTAAGTAAAATGAGAACGTTTTACTTGGAGAGAACCAAAGTCCGTGATGTTGTTTGGCAATTTAAGTCGTAGTGGCTTGCAGATTGTTTCAAATATTCCTCATTACTAGAAGCAGAGGATCACAGCTGCTCTCTTGGTGATGCAAAATTCATTTCATTAGTGTGAAGGGGGCATTAATAGGTTTTATGCAAATGGTAGTGCATTTATTGCTTATCCCCTAATATTTTCATCCAGTGCAGCATGTGTCATCACGGGCTCCTCATTCTCTTGGTTCCGTTTCCAGCAGATGGGAAGTTGCTAGGAGGGACTACGCCTCCAATAAGCCTAGAGAAAAGGTGACTAAGAAAATGATAAGGCGGCCAATTTTTAAAAAAGAAATCCAAGTCACAGGAAATGGTTTAGATTAAATGCTGCCTCTTTTATTTTAGACCTACCTCCTCACAAACAAATTTTAGTTTTCCTGTTGGGAGCATCAGTTTGTCTTCAGTGCACCTGCCACATTAATCACATTGAAAGGAGAATTTCCTGCATTTCCCTGTTCCCAAAGCCAGGGAGGTGTGGGAGTCCGCTGGGGTTCACGTTCATAGGCTGAGAAAACATTTGGAGCTTAAGGATGCACTGGATGGGAGGGTTTGGATGGATACAGGTGACAATCCTGCTTGTTGCCATAGGTCCCCATTTCCCCAGCTGTTTGTTGTCACTAGGCCAGAGACCTTTGTCATTTTCACATCCTCAGCGCTCTGTCATGGTTCCTGACACATGGTAGGTATTGGTAAATATTTGTTGAGTTGATGAGTTAAGGGATATATGAAGATTTTAGACAACTTTGAAGAAAGTTATCTTGACTGCAAATCCATCACCTAAGAAAAAAAGCCCATCAGACCTGTGCCAATATTATCCACAGGAGCCCAAGGAAACTTTGAAAAGATATAGGAATAGCCATTCTTGGTGGGACTTTAAGATAGAGGTGGGGTGATAGTTTTGAAAAATCTAATCTCCCAGTTTAATTTTCACTTTCTCAGTGAAAAACCTCAGAGGGTTTTGCCCAAGCCTCCTTTTTTTGTGTGTAAGACACGTCATCCCAGTTTATCATACATTTCTTCTTAGGGAGCTTTCTCTGAGCAAAACCCATAATAGTTCAGTGATTCTCCTAACCAAAAGCAGCTTAATATTTCTCTTCAACATAATTCTGTAATTTGTTTCAAATTTGTTGCAATGCTTTTCTTTATTAGAAAACAAGGCTCTGCTAGTGAAATTACAGTTCACAGAACTTAACTTTAGTAAGACCTGATACAACATTTTTAAAACCAATTCTTAAAGAACTAATACATGCACCTTGTTTTACAAGTTAAGTAAAACGAGAAGGCTGATAAAACATAAAGGGTTCCCTGTCCCACTGGACCCCACTCCTCCATTTCCTTTTCTAGAGGGAACCAATTTAGATTCTATTTGCGGTTTCTTTTGGCATTTACCTAATTCCATAATTCTAAGTAGTACATGTGTAATGCTATTTTTGATTCAACAATTTTAGAATGATCTTTCTTTAGAGGTGGAGTCCCTGTTTCTTGGATTTCTGGTCTTCATTCTTGATATCTTCCCTTTAGGTAGAACACATCATCCATTGTTTCATAGGATTAAAAAGATTCTGCAATGGCTAAGGCCATGGTGGTGAGAGACCTAAATGTGCCTTTTACTGGAGTTAGTAACTTCAATCTGGGCTGGTTGCCCTCTAGGTTAGTTCTCATCCTGACAGTAGATCTGGGCTGGCTGCCCTCTTAGCTAGTTCTCATCTGGTATCTCCTTTCACCATCATCTAGAGATTCCTTTTATTCATCTTTTGCAGATTCTCCCATTTTCTGTTTTCATGGTTTTTTCTTTCTTGGTTTACTTCTTTGCTTGGTAGAAAGCATTCTTCAGTAGCTTCTTCAGAAAGGGTAAATTTTTAGATTCTTACATGTCTGGAGATTTCTTTATTCTACCCTCATGTTTAATGGATGATTTGGCTGGATTTAGAATTCTAGATTGGAAATAAGTTTTCCTTCTGAATTTTGCAGGTATTGTTTCAGTCCTTCTGGTTTCTAAGTGTCTGTGTTGAGAACCCTGAAGCCATTCTGACTCCTAATTTGTTTTTTTGTGAACATTTTTTTCTTTCTGTAAGCTTATTGATTTTTCTGATGTTGAATTTCATAATGATGTGCCTTGCTATGGGTTTATTTTCATCCACTGTGCTGTTCAGTCAAGGATCATGTATTTAGTTGTAATATTTCCTTAGCGACCTTTAATCTAGAACAGTTTCCCACCCTCCATCCCCCTTTTTTCCTATGATACTGGCATTTTGAGGAATCCAGGTCACATTCTTTGCAGAATGTCCCTTAAGTTGCATTTGTTTCCATATAATTAAATTGGGATTTGACATTTGGGGCAGAAATAATACATGGGTGATGCTTTATAGTCAGTATCATTTCAGGGCATGTGATGTGAATTTATCTTAGTATTGGTGGTGTTAAGCTTGATATATATGTTTTGAAAGTTCAATATTTCTTTTATTATGTTAGTAGTACATATTAATTGAAGGAAAATTAGACTATGCAGATAAAAAAAGTACTTAACATATCTCCCAGAGATAGCTGCTATTAATACATAGTTAAATATCCTTCCAAATTATAGTAACTAGATCTATATATTTATAAAAATAGATCATACTAAGATTTATAAAAATAGATCATACTAAGATTATATTTGGACAACCTTTCATGTCAGTCAATAAAACATGTGATATTAATAGTTGTTAAATGGTAAATGGATTACAATTATTTAAATAATCACCTAGTTTTGGACAAAAGATTTCCGGTTATCACTTTATAAATAATTATGTGAAGAACCTGTCTTCACATGTCTGATTATTCCCTTAAGATGAAATCCTAAAGTTGGAATTGCTAGGGTGAACTGTATGCATTTTTAAAGATTTTTAATACCTGGTGCTGAATTGACCTTGACAAGGGCCACAAGCAGTGTGTCTTTTTCCCGATAGTCTCAACAATGATGACTGACATAATTGTTTTTTTAATTTGTGTCATTCTTATAAAGTGTTTCATTGTTATTTTATTTCATTTTTTATAATACAATTTTATTGAGATATAATCACATAACATA
>PVKY010012567.1:0-11467 GCA_004027775.1 Bradypus variegatus | reverse complement strand
ACAGGGGAGGACTTGGGGGCCCCCGGGGGAGCCAGGGAGGTGGGGGGCAGGGGCCAGGGGAAGCCAGGTTCTGGGGAGGGGTGCCCCACGTGCAGCTCCTCCTGGGTGGCAAGAAGTGGGGGTGGCCCAGAAGCAAGACTCAACCAGGTGACGGGTGTCAGTGGGGACCCCGGCCAGAGAATTTGGGGGCACGGTGGGGTCTTGGTGGTGGCCGCGCACTTGTGGAAGCTGAGTCTGGGCATCTCCCCACTGTCCTGTGCAGGGGGCAGAGCCGGGGGCGCAGCTGTGGAGGGACGTGCTTCCTGAAGTTCTTTTCACGAAAGGTGTCATCTTTTCGGGGATGGCCCTCAGGCTTCTGGTGACCCAAGTCTGGACACTTCAACCCTGACCAGCCCCGAGGACCCCGCCGGCCTGGGCCGCGTGTTTTCCTGACTCCCCGTGAACCCATCGTCCACACCAGCCACGGCCACGTGCCCAGGGGGAGAAAGGGGATGTCAAAGCCACCAACTTTAAAATGAGCTTTAATTTGTTTGTATTCCTTAAGTGCATTTATAGATGTAAACAGAGCAGGTTAAAGATCTCAGGGGAGAGCAGACTATTGCTGGTAGGTTGGTTTTAACTCGGAAACAGAGCTGTTACGTCGGCAACGGCTTGGAATGACGCAGCGTGGGGGGCGAGGAAAGGGACCGAAGGCTCTCTCGGTGATTGACGGCCCCCTCCCCGGCCACCTGGTCCCCACGGCTCGGTCTCTCGGGAGGAGGCAGAGCTACTGGGGCAGCACCTGCTCCGTGGCCGGCCTGCCCTCTGGAACATTCCGCCTCGCTCCCGGGGCCTCGCCTGGCTGGAGCTGTGTGCTTGGTCCCGATTGGGAATCAGAGCTGGAATCACTTCGTGGCAGTACGGATCTGGGGAAACGGCCTCCGCGAGCAAGAGTCCGATCTGGAGACGGTGGGAGGCCGCGGAGGAGGGGCCGGTCGTGGGGTGGGCCATGGGGACCTGTTTTCGGGGTCTCTGGCGGCGTCCCCTTGAAGCTCGCCCAGGGCTCATCATGGCAGGGGCATGGAAGGATCTGGAAGGACCCGGAGACCAGAGCCTGGCCGAGAACAGGAAAGGACTGACCGCACTTCCTCCCTTCTGAGAGTGCCACACAGGATTTTCTGTATTTGTGCTTCCCTTTGGTTTGCCAGTTAAAAAGAAGGGGTGGAAGGGTGGGGGGCAGAAGAGGTTTTGGTCACTCGTCTGAAACTGGGAAGAGGCAGCAGTGGGTGCGGGGTGGCTGGGCGGGTGCTTCTGGGCCTCGGCGGCGGGGATGTGGGGGCGTAAGGCGGCTGGAGCCCCTGGCACTCCTGGGTCCTCTGCTGGCTTTGGGGGGCTTCCTGGCGGGACGAGGAGTTGGGAGCCCCGAGACGAGG
Source organism: Bradypus variegatus (assembly GCA_004027775.1). Classification (NCBI taxonomy): domain Eukaryota; kingdom Metazoa; phylum Chordata; class Mammalia; order Pilosa; family Bradypodidae; genus Bradypus; species Bradypus variegatus. The sequence continues at coordinate 10,055 of PVKY010012567.1, read as the reverse complement.
GCCGCCGTGCGGGTGGCTGTGGGTGGCCCTGCCGGCTCCGTCTCTCCCGGGCGGCCCAGTGCGGGGGCCCGCTGGGCCAACGTGACGGGAAAAAGAGCGGATTCTCCACTTACGCCATCTCCACAGGTAGAAGAGACAGGCAGTTGCTAGGATGAAACAATTTCTCGGTTGCGTTCCGGGGGCCGGGGGCCCAGGGCCCGCGTGGAGGAGGCACAGTCAGCTCGGTGAGCGGGGCTCAGGGCGGCACCCTCACAGGAGGACGCACCGGAAGAAGCTCCTCTTCTGCTGGTCGGGCGTGATCTTGACCCCCTGGTTGCTGCCCTGGGGGCTGTTGCCTTCCTGAGGTCACGAGAGGTTTCCTGAGGTTATGGCTGAGCCCCTGCCCCGCGCCCCTCAGGCTGCGTCCAGCCACTCGTCCGTCAGTCCCCTTCCAAGCAACCAACGTCCAAACACCTGTCCAATCAACCAGCCACCCATCGTCTCCTTCTGGCCATCTGTCCACCCATCCATCACCCATCTATCCATCCATCTGTCCACTAGTCCTCTTCCTACCACCCATCCACTGACCCCCTCCAGCTATCTGTGTATCCATCTGTCCATCTGTCTGCCCATCCATCCTATCTATCTATCTATGCATCTATCTATCCTGTCCATCTACCAATCCAACTATCTGCCCATCTGTCCATTCGTCATCTGTATCTATCCATCCACCTGTCCATCTATCAGTCTTCTTCCAACCATCCACCCATGGGTGCCCTTCCAACTGTGTATCTGTCTGTCTGTCCATCCATACATCCATCCATCCATCACCTGTATCTATCCATCTATCCATCCATCCATCCATCCCTTATCTGTCCATCCATCTGTCCTCTTCCAACCACCCATCCACTGGTTCCCTTCCAACTATTTGTCCATCTATCTGTCCATCAGTCTCCTTACAACCATCCATTCATCTGCCAGTCAATCCCCTTCCCACCAACCAACCATCCAACATTGTCTCCTAACTAAACTCTCATTCCTTCAGAAACCCACAGACCTACTTTCCATCTATTACCCACCTACCCCTCCAACCACTCATTCTTTCAATCATTCATTCACCCTCCCATCCACCTTTTCCTCCCACCCTTCCAACATCTTCCCGATCACCTTCCTTCTTTCCACCCACCTACCAGCCAAGGGGTACAGGTCCCTCCCACCCCCGCCTGGTCTGTCCCTGTGCTGAGGCTCAGGTGTGCCCTCTGTCTTGCTGACCACTGCCCACATGGCTGCTGGAGTCTCCTCGTCACCTTGCTCCCTCCTGAGAAGCCCCTGGGGGCCCCAGTGTTTTCTGAGGACTGCCCACATCTGTAGCCCCGTGCTCAAAGCCTCTGCGATCTGGGCCTACCTACCTGCAACTCCTCTCCTATCCCAGCCCCCCCCATTTGAAAAGCTCTCCCCACTTTTCTTGGATTCCTATCTTCTCATCTTTCAGCTCTCAGGTAAAACCTTACTTTATTCAACAAGTAATGCCTCTGGGAGCTCAGGCTGTGTGGGGGGCATGGAAATTATGGGGTAAATAGGTAGACAGTACAATTCCACACACTGGTGGGTAATAAGAGGGAAAGGAAGCCGGGCGAGGGGCTGGAGGTGGAGGTGGGAGGTGAGTTCTGACAGCGGCGGCTGACGAGACCCCGTGACGTGAGGGGGTGACAGCAGGGATGGGCCAGGGTGTGGTGGGGAGACTCACAGCCCCCCCAGGGAAGTCCACGTGCTAATCCTGAAGCCTGTGAAGACACGAGAGAGGCTCTGCGGACGGATCGAGTTAAGGACCCCGAATGGGGCAGTTTTCCGGACGGGCCGATCCACTCCCCCGGGTCCTTCAAGGAAAGCCTGTCCCCGCTGTGTGGCCAGGGAAAGAGGACCCAAGGCGGGTCACGAGATGCTGCGCTGCTGGCTTTGAAGACAAAGGCGGGGCTGGGAGGCAGCAGCAGGGAGAAGCGGGACAGGCCTGGAAACACACTGTCCCCTGAAACCCCAAAAAGGACGCAGCCCTGGGGGCCCCTTGGTTTGAGCCCAGTCGCTGGACCTCTGACAGGCTGCGAGGCGACAGATCTGTGCTGATTAAGCCGCTAAGTGTGTGGCAACTTGTTACAGCACTCACGGGAAATCGAGGCAGGGGGAGCACTCTGGGGGGGTGCGGGGAGGCGGTGCAAGGGCCCTGGGGTGCGCTGGGGCTGGTGGGGTGGAGGCAGGGAAGAGGAAGGACGAGGTGGGGGCGCTGGCCAGAGCCTGCGGGCCGGGAGGGCCAAGGCCCGGGCGCCCAGGGCAGACGGCGGGAATGAGACTGGGGAGCGGGGCGGCCACCGGCTGAGCCGGGCACTTGGGAGAGGTGGGGCAGGTGGAGCTGGCAAGACCGACGCAAAAGCCAGAGGACAACGTCACTGAGCACAACTGAGTAAACAGGAGCCGGCAAGGGGGCTTGTGACTGCCAGGGATCTGCAATTTGACCAAGAGAAAGAAACCGGAAGGTTCTGTGCCCGGAGACGCTACTGGGCGTTCTGAAGGTAACCAGGTGAGTGTAAAAAGTGGGGGTGAAGAAACGGGTTAACTCTTAACTGCCCAAGGGCAAAAGTACGTCAGGAAGGCGGCCGAGAAGCACGTTTTTGTCTTCACGCTGAAGAACGTCGTGAAAAACACTGAGTACGAAGGTTTCCGTGGAACGTCTCCTGTCTGGGCCACAGAGCTGCCGTTAGCTCAGTTGCGTGCCTGGCGACTGACAGCGCCTGGCAGTTACGAACATGGATCTGTTCTCATCGGGCTGGAACCACCTGCAGGACGTCTCGTATTTTCTGTGCAACTTCTCACATCATTGGGCCTTGGAAGCCGCCAAGAGCAGGGAGGGAATCAGAGAAGGAACACGATGTGGCCAGGGGAAGAGCAGCTTCCGGAACTAAGAAAGAGAACTCCCGACAGCGTTTAGCACCTCTGGGTACCCCAAAAGCCCAGAAAGTGCTCTGATTCTTGGCAAGAGGGATCTGTTGACGCTGAGCACTGTGGAACACACCGTTTCCCACGTGGTAGGAAATTAAAGGGAAGGGCCGCTGACGACCGAGCCCCACAGGCAGGACAGCACGAAGGCCAGAGGGAATGGGGGCTACTGGGGGTGCAGAGCCGTTGCCACATTCACACCTGGAGGGAGAGGGGGTCTCCAGGCTGCTGGACTCGCTGGGACAGGGGGAGAGTGGCTGTCAGACCCGAGACACGCTGGGGCACCCACCAGCGCATGAATGGACAGATGAAGTGAGGCCATCAGTACGAGGGAACGTGCCCCGGCACAGAAAAGGAACAGAGCTCTGATGCCCGCTATGATGTGGCTAAAAGAAGCCAGACCCAGAACAAGAAATGTCGCCTGACCTTACGGAGATGAAAAGCCTAGAACAAGGCCGCCTAGAGACACAGAAGGTAGATTAGCGGTTCCCGGGGCCCGGGGTCGGGGCGCTGGTGCTCCAGGGGGGCAGTTCCTGCTTGGGGGGCTGGGGCAGGCCTGTACCGGTGGTGGAGACGGCAGGGCAGCGCCGTGAATGTACCGGAACCCCTGGATGCCATGCTCTCGAGGGATCAAGACGGCGAGTGTTACGTCCCCTACATGTGTTACCACAGTCAGCAGGGAAGCGCTGCCACGGGTTGGGGGGTGTGGAGGGACGAGTCGGGGTGCACAGGCCGTTTCTCCTGCCCGGCTCCCTCAGGGTGGACACAGGGACCCCTCCTGGCAGCTGGGACGTCACGACTGAGGACGCGGCACTGCTGGCTGGTCCACGGCCGCAGGCCGCACCGACACCACATGCTAGGGCCACGGGAAGTGTGTGTGTGCGGTGGGCTGGGGGGCACAAGGGACTCCAGGTATTTCCGGGGCAATTTTGCCAAAACTGCTCTGCGAGTCTTGTTTACCATTCAAGAAAAGAGACGAAACCACCAGTGCTGAGGCAATGGTTGCGAACAGGGGCCTGGTGCCAGCGCCGTGGGGGAGATCGGGGAGGCTGCTCTTTGGAAAAGGGCTCTCTCCCCGCACGCGGTCACTGTTCCTGACAACAGGAGGCGGCTGTGTGTCCTTCCCTCACCCAGGGCTCGGCGGGTGGGGCCTGTCACTGTGCTCCAGGGCCCGTCTGTCTGTCTGGCTGGTGCTGTGTTCCTGGGTCTGTTTGTCCGTCCGGGTGGCACTGTGCTGCCACGGCCTGTCTGTCTGTCTGCCTGGCACCATGCTCCCGGGGCCCGCTGTCTGTCCTGGCAGCACTGTACCCCTGGGGCCCCGTGTTTGTCCGTCCGGGTGGCACTGTGCTCCCAGGGTCTGTCTGTCTGTCTAGGCAGCGCTGTGCTCCCGAGAGCTCTCAGCCCCGCAAGGCCGGCCGAGGGGGGAGTGGGCGGCCTGTCCCTGCAGAGCGCTAATGGGGGCCGCGGCTGGCCCTGAAAGCAGGTCCCCGCCTCGGAACACCCTCCTCGCTGCAGCTGCCGGTGGCTGGACCTACTCACCAATTTTTTGTCCATCTTTGCTTTGATGTCCCTTGCGAGAGTGAAAAACGCCTGTAAGAATAAGCAGGGGGTGAGCGTCTACAGGGCGGGGTGGGCTCTTGGGGGGCCTGGGTGCTCAGTCACACACATGTGTGTGCAACGTGCTCTGAGGGTGCCCCAGGTGGCCTGTGGACCTGCTCCGCCCCCACCTGCCGAGGGCCAGCCCCCCCGAGATCCCCACCAACCCTCACCTCTGCAGAGCACTTTAGCGCTGACAAGGGACTTTCACAGGGGTCCCCTCCCCTGAGCCAACAACCCCTGGGGGTGGGAACTGCGCTGGACCCACCAGAGAGGAAACTGAGGCTCAGAGGGCCCGAGACCCCCAGGGGTTAACTGACCAGTGGGGCAGGATGACTGGCCCCGCCCCGTCCCCAGGGCCCTACTCTGTCTGTCTGTCTGTCAGGGGTTGTGCAGAGGCAGAGGTGAGGGCTTGGCCAAACAAGTTTCATGCTGAGTCCTGGCCTGGCAGCCCCCCACCCTGAGCTGGTGCAGGCTGCCTGTGCGGAGGAGCCGGGGGGCCAGGATGGGGTGTTACGGGTCGAATCCCGCCCCCACAAAGACACATCCAAGTCCTAAGCCCCAGGCCTGGGAAGGAACGTGCTTGTAAATAGCATCTTCGAAGAGGAGCTCAGTTAGGACAAGGCTGACCCGAACCAGGGATCACAATTCCGAGGGAATCACGAGCAGAGGAAGCTGGGGCACGGTGAGCGGGGGACAGACGGGGAGAGGGGCCCTGCGACGGGGGCGGACGCAGACCAGATGCCGTGAGCCAGCTCCAGGGCGCCACGGATCCAGACAGCCCTTCGCCTTCACCTCGGCCCCACGACTGGGAGGCGAGATCCTGTTGTTCGAGCCGCCCTGTGCGTTACTTGTCACAGGAGCCCTGGCAAACTGGGATGGGGGAATTCTCGTCTCCCCGAGCACAGCGGAGCACTCAAGCGAGCCCGGCCCCCGCTAACAGCCTCCCTGACCTGCTCTGAACCACGTCCTCCCCTCCTTCCTTTGCTCTTTCCGTTGGTATCTACAAAGCCCACGCTGTGCAGCTGCCTGCCCCTGGGGCGGGGGGTAGGGACATGGGTCAGCCTGGGCTTCGCACCCCGGGGTCTCCTGCTTTCGTGGGAAAGGCAGAACCCCAGCAAATAACCACGTGACGGGGACACCGTTCTGTCATGGAGGGCGGCTCGGGGGCTGGGGGATGGCGGAGGTTCCTTGGGGGACAGGGGCCATTTGGGTTGGGCCCTGATGGTTAAACAGGAGTCCGATGGGCACAAAAGGGGAAGGGAACATGTGATGGTTGGTTCATGTGTCAGCTCGGCCAGGGGATGGCACCCAGGTGTCTGGTCAGCAAGCGCTGGCCCAGCCACTCCTGCGAGGACATCTGTGGCTGGTGAACGCACCAGGAGGCCGGGCTACTGAGTCAGCAGTCCACTGGCTGCAGCTGTGACTGTGACTGATGACGTCAACGAGGGACGTGTCTTCCGCAGTGAGACAATGCAGCCAGCTGGAGTTAACCCAGTCAGCTGAAGACTTAAGGAAAAAGAGAACTTTCATTTCCTCTTCAGCCAGCCTCTCCCGGGGAGTTCCACGAACACCTTCCTCAGAGTTGCCAGCTCGCTGCCTGCCCTATGGAATTTGGACTCGTGCATTCCCACAATTGCATGAGACACTTCTATAAAATCTCCTATGTGCAGATATCGCCTGTTGGCTCTGTTCCCCTAGAGAACCCTAATAACAAGGAACGTGTCTATGGCCTGCAGGTGGGGGGCCCTGGCAGCTGGGTGGCGAGGGGGCCTCATCCTCCATCAGCAATAGGGAGCCAGCGAGGGTTTAAGGTTGGGAGTGCCGTGTGAGGCTGCTTTGCAAGAGCACCAGGAGAGAACAGAGGGGAGGCCGGCCGGTGGCCCCAGGCTCGTCTCTAAGCCCTGGTTTCCCCACCTGCAGCCCTCTGTCTGTGTCCCAGGTGGTCGGCCCGGGCCTGCTGCTGCCCTAACCCAGGGCCCTCCCGGCGGCCCCAGGACTCACGTTCTCCACGTTGATGTTGGCCTTGGCGCTGGTCTCCATGAACTTGATCCCGTAGTCGAGGGCCAGCTGTGCGGGAGGGAGAGGCGCACGTCAGACAAGGGCAGGAGCGGGAGGGGGAGCCGGACGGACGGACAGATGCTGCCTGGGAACCCCGCCACCCCGCCCTGCAGCACCCACCTTTTCTCCCCGCTCCTTGGACACCTGTCTCTTTTCATTGACATCGCACTTGTTCCCAAGGATCATCTTTTCGACGTCGGCGGAGGCGTGCTGCGGGCAGAGGGTGGGCTCAGGCAGGGCGGCCGGACGCCGGCGCAGGGCAGGCCCCACCATTGGAGCCGCAGCCCTTTGCTGAGAGGCCAGGCGGCGTGAGCCCACAGCCAAGGCTGGGCTCCTGGGAGCGACTCCATCCGGACATGCTTTCTGGAACATTCTGGCTGTTAGCACGTCCTTGCTACAAGTGGCGCCACCAGCCTCTGGGCCGTCCCTGCCTGCCCCAGCTCTCTCTGGGCCCCAGAACCCCCTGAGAAACATCCTTCACTGCCCTTCCTGCAGGTCCCGCTGGCGTCGCCATGCGTCCTCAAGGACGGGCCTCGGGGAGCACCTGCCTTCCTAGGGAGCTCCACCTGCTCTCCGGGAAATGCCCCATCTCGCTCCTCTCGCCGACTGGCCGGTGACAAGGGGTCCCTGAGGACCCAGGTGGACGGTTCCTGTCCCTGCCCAGGAGGGCTTGCCCGGAGAGGGGAGGCCACGGGCAGCAGGGAGATCAGGCCGCCCCAACACCAGCAGCTCCGAGCAGCTCACGCCCTGCCCTGCTGTAGCTCAAAGTACAGCCCGGCACACCTTCTCACCCCCACCAACACGGGCCGAGGGGTTCTGAAATCCTGCCTGCAGAAGGCACCGAGCACTCAATGTGTGTGTACCCTCTCGGGACAGCGAGCTCGGCCGACGCAACAGCCGGGCGGGGACCTGGGCTCCTGGAGTGATGGGGTGTCCATTCTCCGACCGCCAGGCTTCCAGCCGCCCCCCAGCTCTGGCTGCCGGCCCACGGGGCCCTGGGCCAGTCGCTTCACATGTCCCAGTGTCTCAGCGTTCCCGACAGACGCCCAGGGACCACCCGGGGAGGGGGCCGAGCCGGGGCCTCACCTCCTCAATGTTCCGGATCCAGTTCCGGATGTTGTCGAACGACTTCTCGTTGGTGATGTCGTAGACCAGCATGATGCCCTGGGTGGGAGAGACACGAGCTGGGGGCTGCACCACCGCGGACAGCCCCCCACCGAGCCAGTGGCTCAGCCCCCACCAGTGCCCGCCTCAGAAACCAGCCTCCACCTCCGGGGTGCACCCAGGCCTCTGCCCCACTCCCTGCTCGCTCCACCCCTCACCCAGGCCCCAGGGGACCCTCCTCCCTGCTCAGGCCCCTGGGTCCTCCACGGCTGGCAGGAGGCGCCCCCTTGTCTGGGTTCCCGGCCCCGCGCCCCGTCCGGCCCACTACTGGGCCTCTGTTATCTGAGCATCTGCTACATGTGCCGGACACCGCGGTGGGGGCTCACCGGGGGAATGAGACCCCTGCCTAGGGGTGCACGAGGAAGCGAGCAGCACAACTGGGGTGGGAGCCCAGGGCAGCCCAGTCCCAGCACCCACCCAAGTGGGACTGGCTTGAGGCACAGGCCGGGCTGCACTGAGGTCCCCGAGGCTCCCCAAGTGAGGTGTGAGTGACTGGGGGGCAGTCCCTGGGCCCCAAGAGGGCGGCAGTGTGGCCCCAGCACGTTCACTGTGAACAAGGGGGGCTGTTTATGGGGCAGGAGAGCCCGGCAGCTGGCGTCTTTCTGATCCTGGTGACAACCCTGCGAGGGATGGTACGTGGCCATCTCATACGAGAGGAAACCGGGGCTCGGAGATGTGACCTCTAAGATTCAAGCCTGACTCTGACCAAGCTGGCAACTTGGCCCCCTCTTGGGGGCACCTGCAGGCCCCCAGGAACTTCCCGGGGCCACTAGGAGGCCCAAGCAAACTAACACACGGATGCACTGCTGACGGACGTCCCGGAGAGCACAGGAGATTCCGCAGCGTCCCCCTCGCCCCTTGTGGGGTCATCGGGCCCAGCCAGTCCCCACCACAGCTGGGGGGGCCACGATAGCACAGAGAGGGTCGGGGCCTGTCCGAGGCCACACAGCTGGCTCCTGAGCCCCCACCCCATGCACCCCTGGGGCACGCTGAGGTGAGGGGAAAACCAGGAGATAAGTTTTCATGAGGAAGTGCTAAGGTTGTGCCACATGACCGAGTTCCCAGCACGTTCGGGCGCCATGAGGGAGGCTCTAAATACTTAAGGCCTAAAGGATGGGGGCCTGTGGAAAGGCTGGGGTGCCGCAAGAGCTGGAGTCGGGGGAGGGATGGCCACTGGGTCCATCAGGCCACTGGGAGGCCGCCCTGTTCTCAGTTCCATTTTATTGACAGGGAGCCGGGGCTCCCTCCTCCCCCTCCCGGGCCCCCCACGCCCAACTCAGGGCACACACCCCATGACTGTGAACCGCCGCCCTCGTGCCTTGTTGCAGCCTGGCCCAGAGAAGGTGCTCGATGGTGTCGGACGGAGGAGCCTCCCAGCCACCCGGAGCGGCCTTGGGTGTGGTCCCCGGGATGATGGCACCCTCCGGGCAAGGCAGGCTGGGAGACCCTGAGATTCCTCGCTGGCTGACGGGCATGCCGGGCTCCCCCAACCTCGCCTGGAAGAACCGGCTTCCCGGACCGGCCCCTCCTTCCCAGAGTCAGGTTTCCACTTGACTTAAACCGCACGGTGCTCAGTGCTTGAGCCAGAAGACGGTGTGTGTCCGTGGGGTGGGGCCGGGCCCACATCTGAGACTAACTGGGGATCAGGACCCCCAGGAGCTGGCGTGTAGCCCCCCTGGGGAGGGTGGGATGCTCGCTCTGACCCTGAGACAGGACGGGGCAGGTTCCTACCATGGCGCCCCGGTAATAGGCCGTTGTGATGGTCCGGAAGCGCTCCTGGCCGGCCGTGTCCCTAGACACGAAAAGGAGAGGGCGTTAGAGAAGCGAGTGTGGGGGCTCACCACCAGGAGGGCACAGTGGGCACTGCCCTGGCACTCGGCTTTCTCACGGGTCCTCGACTCCACGGCCCTTGCTCTGGAGAAGGATGAGACCCTGCCGAGCCCCCCACGGCCCCTGCTCTGGAGGATGAGGCCCCACCAAGCCCACTCTGCTGCAAATGAGCCTAAGCCCCAACCAACATGGCCCCTGTGCCTTTTCTCTTCACCGACTTTGGTTCCCAGGAAATCCCCCCAGAGCTCCAGGGTCACGGAAAAGCCCAAGTAGGACGGTGCTATCTATGAAAATCTGGGGCTGCCCGAGGGGGATGGGCTAGCCACGTGGCACGGGAACACAGCCCCGGGCGCCCGGAGGGGCCGGTCCAGCTCAGAGCAGATGGCCTAGGAAGCACTTGACACATGCCACCTTGGTTTAGGGGGGCGCAAAGCCTT
>PVKY010012566.1:0-11459 GCA_004027775.1 Bradypus variegatus | reverse complement strand
ATGTGGCCCTCTCTCTCTACCTAAGCCAACTTGAAAGGTGAAATCACTGCCCTCCCCCGCTACGTGGGATCAGACACCCAGGGGAGTGAATCTCCCTGGCAACGTGGAATATGACTCCTAGGGAGGAAGGTAGATCCGGCATCGTGGGATGGAGAACATCTTCTTGACCAAAAGGGGGAGGTGAAAGGAAATGAAATAAGCTTCAGTGGCAGAGAGATTCCAAAAGGAGCCGAGAGGTCACTCTGGTGGGCACTCTTACGCACAACCCTTTTTAGGTTCTAATGAATTGGGGTAGCTGGTGGTAGATACCTGAAACTATCAAACTACAACCCAGAACCCATGAATCTTGAAGACAATTATATAAAAATGTAGCTTATGAGGGGTGACAACAAGATTGGGAAAGCCATAAGGACCACACTCCCCTTTGTCTAGTTTATGGCTGGATGAGTAGAAAACTAGGGGAAGGAAACAAACAAACATACAAACAGACAAAGGCACCCAGTGTTTTACTTTAATTGCTCTTTTTCACTTTAATTATTATTCTTGTTATTTTTGTGCGTGTGGTAATGAAGGTGTCAGGGATTGATTTTGGTGATGAACGCACAACTATGTAATGAAACTGTGAACAATCGATTGTATGATTTGTTTTGTATGACTGCATGGTATGTGAATATACCTCAATAAAATAAATATTAAAAAAAAAAAAAAAAAGAAAGCAACCATCAGGCACTTTCTGGAAGGTAGTGCAGGTCAGTAAAATGCTGCCCTGTTGAGACCTGAAGGAAACTTGCTGGCCTGCCTCAGTGAGCAGAAAGTCCATTTACCATTTCAATGGTTTGTCTGTATTTGGTCCTCCCCCACCTATGGGCCAGTGGGACCATGCTTAGCAAAGGCAGTCAAATATGCAAACGTAAGCTTCAACCCTGTGTCTTTTCAACCTGATTCGTCACCATAGCTAACTCTGTGAGGTTTGAATTAATGAGATCTCCTTGCAACAAGAGCCTAGGAGCAACAGGCCCTCAGACTCAATGTTTCATGTCAAGACTTTCGAGCCCCACAGGAATCATTTACCCACGTGTCCTAAGGCGTGTTCTACTTTGCAGAATACACGAAATTACTAATCCTTACATCCTTACATCTCTTAATAGCATAGAATTTAAAACCCACAGATTATTAAGACCAGATTCTTGTTTATTGTTTCATTATTTCTGAAATCATGCTCTGCAGTGAAGGTTTCCAAATATCTTTATATTAACGTGTTGCCCTGGAGAGAAGAGAAAACCTGAACTTGTTCTCCAACTACAGTATGTGGCACAAGAAAAGTCGTTGCCTACAGAAGTCACCCTGGAACGGTGACCCACCCAGGCCTGGTTTTGAAGGCAGAGATCACACGCCATTTCTAATCATCTCTGGCTGGTGTTTTCTTTACTCGATTGCCAAAATCCTGCAAACAGTTGTGGTCCACAGATGTTTATTCTGAACTGCTTTTATGGTGGCTCTACCTGAGCCCCATTTTACTACAATATATTCTGTTCCCTGATGAAAAAAGACTACAGTTCTTGCGGGAAGGCCTCTGAGGGTCCTGTTTAGTTCAATCTTTAGGTGTGTGAAGAAGGGGAAAGCAGGGTCAGGATTGTCCTTCCAAAAGTATGCAAAGCAGTTCCCAGAAAATGGAGGATAGTTCACCTAAAGGAGAATGCAATTTCTCCAGAGTTTTTTTTTTTATACAAGATGTGATGATTGGGTTCATGTTTCAGCTTGGCCAGGTGACGGTGCCAGGTGTTTCGTCAAGCAAACACTGGCCTAACCGTTACTACAAGGACATTTCATGGCTGGTTAACAAATCAGAAGGCTGGTTTATTAAATCATCAGTCAACTGATTGCCTCTGGGGCTCATTACACCTATGATCAACTAAGGGAGTGTCTTCTGCAATGAGAGAATACAGTCAGTTGGATTTAATCCAATCAGCTGAAGACTTTTAAGGGAGAAGAGAGAACTTTCACTTCTTCAGCCAGCCAGCCTCTCCTGGGGAGTTCATGAAGAACTTTCATCGGAGTTGCCAGCTAGCGGCCCACCCTCTGGAATTTGGACTCGTACATCCCTACAGTTGAATGAGACACTTTTATATTTATAGATATCTCCTGTTGGTTCTGTTTCTCTTGAGAACCCTGACCAATACACAAAATCTACCATAAAACAGAAGGAACACACCTCTCCACAGAGGGTCCAACCTGAAGTTGATCAGATCATAGAAGCATCTTTTGGTCATTCCACAGGATTCTCGAATGTCCAAAGTGTCCAACTTAGTGACTTGATCTGTTTCCTAATTACCATCATTTAAAAGCTCTGTTGTTTTGCTATTGTTGCCATGCCTTTGATTAGGGTTTGGGGGAAGCCTAGGGCAAAGGAGAGAAAAGGAATGATGCTCTATCAGACTAAAAATTAAATATATAAAACAAATTTAACTTCAAATTTTCTACTGTCTGGTATTCTACCACAATTCATTTATAAAATTTCCACCCAGTCACAGGAGGTAAGGCTATACCATCTTATAACTTAAGTCTCTTACCTGAATATTTAAAGACCTACCTTACAGCGCCGCTAAGTTCTTTCCTGGTTAGAATCTGTGTCCCCTCCTTCCATCGTCCTTCAACCTGATGAGGACACCTACGAAGTGGAGAGTGCTATGAGTCTCAGGTGAGATCAGCTCAGCACCTGGTCTATGTTGGGGCTGGCAACACAGGTCAGGAAGAAAGAACACCAAGATGCCGTTAACACCAACAGGATGGCATTCAAACCTTGTTGGCAGAAGTGAAGGCCAGAGAGCACCCAAACCCTTTTTCTCACTTCTCAACCTTCCTTAAATTGGAATTAAACACACAAACCAAGTTTTCAAGAGATTGAAGAGGAAGGTAGGAGACTTAATTACTAACTGTGACTGCCCTTTGCAAAGCACGATACTGTACACATACCCAAAACATTACTTCATCTGGGAGAAATGGAAGGATTTATGGATTGCCTCATGAGGGCTGAAAATATGGATTCATAAAAATGCACTACAAAGAGTCCATTTGTACCTTATGCAGAAAGTGTATAATTCATTTGGATTTCAAGTTTGCTAGGTCAAAAAAATCTCCCTTAATAACAAAAATGTAACATATGGAGATGCTTTATATGGGGAAAAATGAATTCTTCAAGCATCAAAGGGAAACCTATAATTATAGAAATGTGGCCAAGTTCATCAACTTGGAAAATTAATTTCAAGGCAAGAGTGTATTGATTTCATCTGCTATCTTTCCCTAGCACCAGTAAGAAAATTTTAGATTTTGGCAAGTAAGGAAGCTGTCTATCCATTTACGCATCAAGGAGTGGAAGGCTGCTCTTTCAAGTTATCTGAGAAAGGTGATTTCAATCCTCTGAAAACTCAAGATTTTGACGAGCAATTCAAAGGTCGTTTGGCACGGGACAAAGGAAAAGAAAGATTTTGTTTTTTTTAATTAAGAAATCAATGCAAAAGCAAAATGCCTTTGGTTTAACTTCTCTCTAAGTAGCTAAGAGACGTAAGTAACTCTGTGAGCGCTAAGGTATGTTTAATAACACAGACGCGAGCCCCTCCTGGGTCAAGTTGCGCGCAGCCCCCCGGAGAGATGAAAAGTTTACGGAAATGAAGCTCGACCCCATCACCACGTGGCTGCAGGAAGGCATGCGGTCATTCGCTGCTTCGGCAGCCCCCCCCCCCCATATTTTACCAGGGCACACTGATACTCGGCCCTAGAAAGGAAAGGGGGCGAGGGGCGAGGGGCGCTGGATGAAACCCTCGTGGCGCGCCGGGCCGTGACGCGCGCTCGGAGCGGCCCAGCATTTGTTTAGTTGATCACATTTTCGAGGGATCCGCTCCTGCCCGGGCACCGGCTTCCAGCTACTGTGGACTGGCCGGCTCCGTCCAGCGCTAATTGAACCCAGAGCCAGGCGGGGAAGTCACAAAAGGTTGCCGAGGCCTTGGGGAACCAAGCCCGGCGGCGGTGCGCTCGGTCGCAGGGGGGCGTGCGCTCCTGCAGGGGAGGCACCGCTTGTGCCACCGAGACGAGACGTGGAGACATTTCTATTTCCAGCCGGTCTGAGGTTGCCACATCAGGGACGGCTAGCGGGGAAGGTTTTTCTAAAATAGCCTCCCCTCTTGAACTCAAAATGAAGCTGAACCCATTAATTCAAAACACAGCCCGACGCTTCCTCCCCACCATTTCTTTCCGACAGACGCTGCCCCAGCAGTACAAAGCCTGACGTTTGGAAGCCAGGACGACGCGGGAGCGCGGAACCCATTTTAGGAATTTTGTCTAAACAGTTCCCAGCAGCGGCTCTTATTACAGGAAGCGCCCCCACGCAAACAGACCGTTCGCCTGCTTCCTTTAAACACAGCAATTTGGGCTCATCTGTTGCTCTCTGCTCATTTTTTTAATCATTTGGACTGTCAAATAATTAGAGGGATAGATATTCCAAAAATGAAAGGATCAACAGCTGAGCTTTGTAATTCTGATGTAAGTCCACATATCATTTGAGCCTCTCCGGGCAGGTATGATTTCAATAATCAAAGCGTTTTTGCGTACGTTTTCTAATTACCACTCTTGCCCCTGCGTTTTTGCTTTTAAACTTCCAAGCTTACCAGGGCCACAAAGGGTGGACGCCATCCCCAGCCACTGCCCAGCTCCTCTTCTCCCTCCCATCCTCAACCTCCCCCCACCCAGCCATCCACCCAACACGACCTTGGTTTGTTCCTTCCCTATCAAAGCTTTGCCTGAGCAAAGAAAAATAGTGATTGGGGTGGGGGGAGTGGGGAAGAGTGAGGATGGTAATTATATTCCTAATCACATGTAATTTAAGAGAAAATGAGTAGATGTTTGAGGCCGTTTAGCTCTTGCTTCAATGGAATGCTGCAGTCTGGGACCACAGGCCCCCCACTGTCACCTGGGTGGGGAGCCTGAGCCCCCTCAGCTCAGCAGCCAAATGGTTAATTACAGGCACGGTCCCACTTCCCAGCATCTGCAGCCCTGGGGCAGGAAAACTGTCCTTAGACAACAAAGCAGCTCTTTGCTAGGACCCAGAGCCCTCCACAGTGAAACTGTTCCCGCAGGTTCTCTGCCCACTTCCCAAGTACAGAAAACACCAGGGATCACAGAGGATGCTTGAGAACAACAAAGCTTTATGCAGCACTGACTCCATGCCAGGCAGGTCCGAAGCACTTTGGATAGGTAACACATTTAATCTGCACAAATTAATTTCAATTAATGGGCCAATGAATAATTTCCTGAGCCCCTGCTCACCTGGGCAACCCCAGGCAAAGTACTCACATCCGGTGGCTGATTTCATGTATGCAGCAGGTAGGGTAGCTACTCCAGGGCTGCAGGGAGGATCAGATGAGATAATGTAGAGTTCTGGGCACAGTACTTGGTACACGAGTGCTACAGTAAATATTAGGTGTTGGTACGTAAAATTCATTGAGTAGGTTTTATGTGTCAAGTGCATTATATTTATTATCTTATTTGATATTTACAACAGTACTATGCAGAAGATGCTATTCTTGTTCACATTTCACAGAAAAGAAAACTGAGGTTTAGAGAGATTTAAAACTGGCCAAGCTTGCATGGTTAGTAACAGAAATGGGGTCAAAACTCAAGTAATCTGAGTCACAAGTGTATTTTTTTACAACATTGCTCTCTTTCTCTCTCACTCCCTGCTCCTACCTCCTTCTCACTGTCTACATATAACTAAATATGTCTGTTAATATTGTACAACTTTAAATCATAAAACTCATAACAGTCCTGTCGTTAAAACCTAAGGATTGAACACCAAACAGAATAAACTTGCAGAAAAAGACACCCTGTCACCGGCTAATCAAACTGTCTAATGCAAACAACAGGGAAAGATTCTGAAAGCTGCAGGGAAAAGTAACGTTATCTACAAAGGAGTCCCAATTAGACAGTGCCAATTTCTCATCAGAAACCATGGAGGCAAGAAGGTAGTGGTTTGAAATACTTAAAGGGCTCAAAGAAAACAGTTACCAACCAAGAATTTTATATTTGGTGAGACTCTCTTTCAAAAATGTGGGAGAGATTAAGACATTCCCTGATGAACAAAAGCTGAGGGAGTTTATCATCATTAGGCCTGCCCAGCAAGCAGTACTGAAGGGAGTTCTTCAGACTGAAAGGAAGGGACACTAGATAGTGGTTCAAAGCAGCATAAAGAAATAAAAACCTCCGATAAAACTTACCATTTGGGTAAATATAAATGCCAGTATTATTGTATTGTAGTTTTTGGAATGTAATTCCACTTCTCACTTGTAACAGGTGCTAAAATGCAAATACATGAAAAGTAATGATTAAATCTACATATTTGGACATAGGATGTACAAAGATATAATTTGTAACAAATACAGAAAATGGTGGGGTGCAAAGGGGTATGGGAACATTGTATGTGTATACTGTTGAAGGCAAGTTGATATAAAACCAAATATGATTGTTGTGTATTTAGGATGTTAATTTTTAGCCCCACGGTAACCAAAAGGAAACTATATAAAAAATATATACAGATAGAAATAAGAAGGGACTCAATATGGTACAATGCAAAAAATTGAATAAATATTTTAAAGTAGGCATTAACAGAAGGATTAAGGGACAAAAAAAAAGGTATATGACTTACAATGACTAAATAGCAAAATTCAGGCGAAAGTCCTGCATTATCAGTAGCGATTTTAAATGTAAATAGATTGTATATATTTTAGGTTGTATATATGCTTCTAGAATATTTCTTTAATGTAAATGGTTTAAATGCTCTAGTCAAAAGGCAGAGATTGGCAGAATTATAAAAAAGCATGAAATAACTATATACTGTTTACAAGAGACTCACCTAAATTCAAAGATGTAAGTAGATTGAAAGTGAAAGGGTGGAAAAACATATACCATGCAAGTAGTAACCAAAAGATAGCTGGGGTAGCTATCCTAATACCAAATAAAATAGACTTTAAATCAAAATCTGTTATGAGGGACAGAGACAGTCATTATATATCATACATGGATCAATTCAACAAGAATATGTAACAATTATAAATATATATATGCACCTAACAGCAGACCCACAAAATATATAAAGCAAATACTGACAGATTTGAAGAGAGAAGTAGACAGGTCTACTTTAATGGTAAGAGACTTTAATACATCACTTTCAGTAATGGATAGAACATCTTGAGAGAAGATCAATAAGGAAATACAAGACTGAAACAATACTCTAAACCAACTAGACCTAACAACATATATAGAACACTTCACCCAGCAACAACAGAATACACATTCTTCTCAAGTACACATGGAACATTCTCCAGGAGACTATATCTAAGGTCACAAGCAATTTCAAAAATATTGAAATCATACAATGTATCTTCCAACCACAATGGAATGAAACTAGAAATCAGTAACAGGGAGAAATAGAAAATATACAAATATATGGAAATTAAACAACATACCCTTAAACAATAGGCTAAAGAATATTCACAAGGGAAGTTAGGAAATATCTTGAAGCAAATGAAAATGAAAATAAACCAAAACTTTTGGGATACAGCAAAGGCAGTACTGAGAGGGACATTTATACCTCTAAATGCTTACATTAGAAAGAAGAAAGATTTCAAATCAGAGACCTAACTTCAAAACTGGAAGAACAAGGAAAAGAAGAAAAAGCTAAGCCCAAAGCTAGCAAAAGGAAGGAAATGACAAAGATTAGAGCAGAGATAAATGAAATAGAGGATTAAAAATACACATATAAACTCAACAAAACCAAAAAGTTAGTTGTTTGAAAAATCAATAAAATTGATCAATAAACCTTTAACTAGACTGATGAGGATAAAAGAGAGAGGAAAAAAATGACCAAAATCAGAAATGTATAGGGGGACATTACTACCAACCCCACTGAAATAAAAAGGACTATACAAGGATACTATGAACAACAAATTAGACAACCTAGATGAAATGGACAAACTCCTAGAAACAAACTACTAGAAACCAACAAACTACTTACACTGACTCAAGAAGAAACAGAAGATCTCAAAAAACCAATAGTTGGGAAGAAGATTGAATCAGTAATCAAGAAAACCTCCCCCAAAAAGAGAAGTCCAGGACCAGATAGTTTCACCAGGGAGTTTTACCAAACATTCCAAGATTAACACCAATTCTGCTCCAAACTCTTTCACAATATTGAAGAAGAAGACTCCCTAATTCATTTTATGAGGTTAACATCACCCTCATACCAAAGGTATCACAAGAAAAGAAAATTAGACCAATATCTCTTATGAATATAGATTCAAAAATCCTCAACAAAATACAAGCAAACCAAACCCTACAACATATTAAAAGAATTATACACCGTGATCAAGTGGAATTTACCACAGGTATGCAAGGGTGGTTAAATGTAAGAAAATTAATTAATGCAATACACTACATTAACAGACTAAAGGAAGAAAAAACCACATGATCATCTCAATTTGTGCAGAAAAGACATTGGAAGAGAAGGAAACATCCTCAACTTGAAAAAAGGCATATATAAAAAACCCACACATGACATCACATTCAATGGTGAAAGACTGAAAGGTTTTCCTCTAAAATCAGAAGCAAGACAAGAATGCCCATTGTCACCACTGTTATTCAACATTGTACTGGAAGTTCTAGCCAGAGCAATTCTGGCAAGAATAAAAATAAAAAGCATCCAAATTGGAAAGGAATAATTAAAACTTTCCCTATTTGCAGATTTCAGGATCCTATATACAGAAAATCCAAAAAATCCACAACAAAGCTCATAGAGCTAATAAATTAATTCAGCAAAGTGGTGGGGTAAAAGATCAGCACCCCAAAACCATAATAGTTCATAATAGTAATAATAGTAATGAACAATCGGAAGAAGAAATCAAGAAAAAAAAATCCATTTACATAGAAAGTAAAAGAATATAATATCTAGGAATAAATCAAACCAAGAATGTAAAGGGCTTGTACACAGAAAACTACAAAATGTTGCTATAATAAATCAAAGAAGACATAAGTAAATGAAGGACATTCTGTGTTCATGGATTGGAAGACCAAATATTTTTAAGATGTCAGTTCTACCCTGTGCAATTTACATATTCAACTCAATCCCAATTGAAATTCGAACAGCTTTCTTTGCAGAAATGGAAAAGACAATCACCAAATTTACATGCAATGGCAAGTGGCCCTGAATAGCCATATCCATCTTGAAAAGGAAGAATTAGGTTGGAGGACTCACACTTCCAGATCTTGAAACTTACTGCAAAGCCACAGTAATCATCATAATATGGTATTGGCACAAGGACAGGCATAGAGACCTATGGAATTGAATTGAGAGCTGTGAAGTCAACCCTTACATTTATGGCCAACTGATTTTTGGCAAGGGGGTGAAGACCCCTCAACTGGGAAAGAATATTCTCTTTAAAAAATGGTGCTGAGAAAACTGCATATGCATATGCCAAAGAATGAAGGGAGACCCCTACCTCACACCATGTTTTAGTTTGCTAAAGCTGCCAGAATGCAATATACCGGAAATAGGTTGGCTTTTACAGTGGAGATTTATTAGTTTACAAATTTACAGTTCTAAGGCCATAAAAATGTCCCAATTAAGGCATTAATAGGATGATACTTGGACTCTGAAGACAGGCTGCTGGCATCTGGGTTCCTCTATCAGATAGCAAGGCCATGGCTGGCATCTGCTGCTCCTTCACTCTCGGGTCTCATTGCTGTCAGCTTCTGGTTCTAGTGGCCTTCTCTCTGAGCTTCTGTGGGTCCTCTCTTAGCATCTCCAGGGTTTTTCTCTCTAGGTCTTTCTTTCTGAGCTCTCAAGGCTTTTTTCTGTCTCTTGTTCTCTTCATAGAGGAATTCAGTAAAAGGATTAAGACACACCTTGAATGGGGTGGGTCACTTCTCAATTGAAATAACCTAACCAAAAGGTCCCACCCACAATAGGTCTGTATCCACAGGAATGGATTAAAAGAACGTGGCCTTTTCTGGAGTGCATAACAGCTTCAAAGCAACACACACCATATAAAAAAATAACTCAAAATGGATCAAAGAGCTAAATACAAGAACCAGAACAATCAACCTTCTAGAAGAAACAAAAGAATAGATAAATGGGACCTTTTCAAAACTAAAATGTTTTGTGTATCAAAGGACTTTATCATGAAAGTAAAATGACAGCCTAAACAATAGGGAAAATATTTGGAAACCACATACTTGAGAAGGGTTTGCTATCTAGACCATATAAAGAAATCCTTCAATTCAACAATAAAAAGACAAACAACACAATTAAAAACTGGGCAGAAGACATGAATGGGCATATTTTCAAGGACTATGCAAATAGCCACAAAGCACATGAAAAGATGCTCAACATCATTTATCCATTAGGGAAACGCAAATCAAAATTACAATGAAATAACTTTTCACACCACTAGAATGCCTATTATTTAAAAAACAGAAATCACAAACATTGGAGAGTATGTGGAGAAATAGGAACACTCAGTCATTGGTGGGATTGTAAAATGGTGCAGTCACTGTGGAAGACAAATTGGCAGTTCCTCAGAAAGTTAAGTATAGAACTACCATATGATCTAGCAATCCCACTTCTAGGTGTATGTCCAAAAAAATTGAAAGAACTCGAACAGATATTTGCACACTGATGTTCACAGTGGCATTATTTGCAATTCCAAAAGATGGAAGCAACACAAGTGTCCATTAACCGATGAATGGATAAAAAAATGTGGTATATACACATGACAGGATGAAGTTCTGACATCATGTTGAGTGAAATAAGCCAGACATGAAAGGGCAAATATTGTATGATCTCACTGATATGAACTAATCAGAATAAGCGAACTCATGAAATCAGAATCTAGAGTATAGCTTACCAGGGATAAGGTGGGTGTACTTAGGGAATTACTGCTTAAAATGAACAGTTTCTATTTGGGTTGATGGAAAAGTTTTGGTAATAGATGGTGGTGATGGTAACACAACATTGTGAACATAATTAACATCACTGAATTACATATTTGAATGTGGTTAAAAGGAGAAATGTTAGATTGTATATAAATTTTTTTTTTAAATCTAATGAATGCAGTACACAGTCTACTCTAAGTTAAACCACAGACTATAGTTAATGGTACAATTATAAAGATGTGCTTTCACCAATTGTAACAAATATTCCACACCAATGCAAGGTGTTAAAAATGGGTGGAATATGGGAAGCCTGTATTTTATGCATGATTTTTCTGGAAACCCACATCTTCTCTAATAAAGAAATAAAAAAATAAAAATAAACAAAAGAAGCCATGGAAAGGAAGAAAGCTAACATTTGCTGAGCAAAGGAATAATAAACATGGGTGTCTTTCATGTTTATAAATGCATTTAAACTTTACAAA
>PVKY010012565.1:0-11461 GCA_004027775.1 Bradypus variegatus | reverse complement strand
CATAAGCTATATTACTGGTCCATGACAAGATAAAAACAGAAACTCCAGTGTAAGCATTCAGGAAATTCTGTAGCAATTTGAAAGAGTAATTTTATGTTTGTTGAATCTAATAATGAAAAATTGGGGCTTGAAAGAAGATTTATGGATGGAAAATTATGTGAAAAATACCCAGTATCATTACCATTAGGGAAATGCAAGTTTAAACCAAAATGAGATACCATTATACACCTACTAGAATGGTTTTTTAAAAAACTGGCAATACCAACTGTTGACAAGAATGCAGAATTAACTGGAACTCTCAAACATTGTTGATGGGAATGAAAAATGCTATAGCCACTTTGGAAAACTGTCCATTTCTTATAAAGTTAAACATATACCTATCATATGATCCAGTAATTTAGGTGTCCATCCAAAGGAAATGAAAATTTATATTCACACACCTGTACACTGATGTTCCATCAGCTTTATTTATCACCTCCAAAAACTAGAAACAGCACAAGTATCTTTCATTTGAAGAATGGATAAGCAAACTATACTACACAATGATCTACTATTGGCCAATTAAAAGTACTAATGATACAACAACATGGATGAATCTCAAATGCACACTCAAAGGGCTACTACATATTACATAATTCCATTTATATGAAATTCTGGAAAGGACAAAATGAAAAAAAAAAAAAACAAATAAATTAGGCCTCAGTGGGGGAAAAGGATAACTACAAAGCAAAAGGGATTTTTTTGAGGGTGAGGGAACTGTTCTGTATCTGGAGTTTGGTTGTTTCCACTGTCTGTACTTAACAAAACTTATAACTACACTAAGAAGGGCAAATCTTACTACATAGTAAATTATACTTCAATTTTTAAAAGAATTTGGGCTCATATTTTGTATGGTTTTTAATTTTTATTTCATTTTTCAAGTAATTAAATTTTATTATATTTTACAAATGTATTGATCCATGCAGATTGGAAAAAAATTTTTTAAACGGTCCTTTCCTACAAACAAATTTAAGAAGCATATATAACCCTAAGTCATTTCACTTCTCTGGGCCTCCAATTTTTCACTTGGATACCTCTGGAATGTGTCAAGATGGATTCTAAGATATCTTCCAGCCCTAAAAAAAAAACAAAAAACTATGAATATTCAGTGATTTCTGATATCCTGTTGTGCCTACCTAATATGTGAGGTATCACTATACTCCTAATGTTTGAAGTACCATCACACTCCTGGTTTTCCTCCTACATCTCTGGTTTCTTCTTAGTCTTCTCTGTACTTTATTCTTTTGCACTCTCTCAGATATTGATGCTCCTTCAGCTCTACGTCCTTGGGACTCTTCTCATACTCTCCTCTCTGTTGCAAGATGCCAGACAATTTTATAGCCTCAACTGCCATCAGTATGACTCTTCAGATCTCACTTATCTTTCTAGACCCAAATACCCACTTGTTTATTGAAGAGCTCCCTCTCAAAATCCCATTGGCAGCAAATTAACTTACCCCAAACTGAACTAATCATCTTCTCCCCAAACCTCTTCTAGTATCCCATACCTTCATCAATAGCACCATATATACCTAAATGTCCAAAACAAATCTTAAACTTCATTCTGACTCCTACAACCTCTTCCCATATCTTTCAGAGTCCAGTTCTCTGCCACTACTTGTTTCAGAACAGTTTCTTTCTTGACTATATGCAAGTCATCTATTTATCTCCCATCCTACCTCTTCTCCACTACAGTTGTGTAGTTTCTTCTAAAAAACCCAAATCAGATTACGTCACCCCCCCAATTAAACCCCTTCATTGACCCCTACTACACTCAGAATGAAGTCCAGATTTCTTAACATGGCTTACAAAGCCCTTCCTGATCTGGCCCCACTTATCTCTTAGCTCCTTTTAATGCATCTCCTGCTAGCTATGCTATATTCATTTTAAGTTATCACTAATCCCTAAACCTATGTCACTCCTTTCTCTTGCCTGTATGTGTCTACTCCTCTCTTCTCCAGGCACACGTTCCTCCTGTCAGAAACACAGCTTCTCAGATAAATTATTCTCCAGGTTTTAGCTAAGAAATTATTTTTTCTGGAAAGCCTTTCTTGACCTCCCTTCTTTCGTGGTCCCATACCTCCTTACCATTCTTCCACTGTATTACAATCCCTATTTATATATCTGTATTTCCATTAAACTTAAAGCATTTTGAGGACAGAGCCCATATCTTACTCATACTAGTATCCTCAGGATTTGAACCATGCCTGCCTGGGGCACAGAGTAGTTTAATAATAAATACTGAATTTATTACTGAGATTTCATTCCATTTATTACCACCCTTTTCTGCTCAAACTATTATAATCTTCTGAAACAATTTTAAAAATTCCAGAAGTTGTCTTTTGATATCTAGAAAACCTGGGACAACCTTTCCTGACACGAAGAACTTAAACACATATTAATACCAACCTAAGAGAAACATATAATAAAAAAGAATAGGAATCAAAATTCATCACAAAAAAACAAGTACTACACACATCGATTTCTAATTTTTATAATGAATATGCATTCACTCAACAGTTTTAGAAAAAGATTAAACTAAGGTCTCTTCTACAAGTGAGGTTCTATAATTTTATGAATTATATGAATGCCTCCTTTGCACAAAACTCTATGGGAGTGCTATACTAGCACCCTGTTGTACTCTTCTCACTTTCTACTTTCTATTCCCTCATACTGTCTTTACCTTCTGACTGCCTATTTTTACCTATTTTATTATGGTCTATATACCTTCACTCATGAATCATCTGACCACATTTGTGCATTTTGTATGTGTGTGGCTGGGTATCAGCCCAAGCTGGTGTTAATAAGATACTTCCATGGTTAAAACATTTTAAAAACTGTTCTTTTGGAATTACCTTCAGATCCAGCAAAAAATTCTTTCTTCATGTTTTGAGAACTGATATACTTCTGTAAGGAGCCAGGAGTCATTCAAAGTCATGTATTATGAATATCAAGATATATCAAATGGAATACCGTAAACTGTGGCATGACTATAAAGTAACAGGACTGATCATCTTATATTGGTTTAAATGACTCTGAAGGCATCAGTGGTAGAGGTTGATAGTTTCTCAATGTGATTACTTTAAAGAATGTTTTGTTGATTGCTTATTAAAGGCTCTGATCATGGAAAAAATGTTTATTATGTAATACTAAGTGAAAAATTCAGAATTCTAAATTATGTACACTAGGATCAATGTAAAAATAAGTATATGAACAAGAATTGGAACATGCAAGATAAATAATACCACTGTTTTGAGAGTGGAGATTTATCCCCCATCCCCCTTTTCAAAGTTATTTCATGTTGTCATGATATCTTTTTACTAATTTTTAAAAATCAGATTCATTACTTCATTAAAGAGATTTGTTCTATTTAGGGAGAAATAAGACTTTACAAGAAATCTTTCAATTTTCCCTTCTATTTCTAAATGCCATAAAGAAAGGTAGATTGACAGCATTTTTGAAGATGCAGCGCTTTTATCAGAATAATGAAATTCCAAATAAGTAAAATCTTTTTGAAATCAGAGCATATGTGCCTAAGGTCAGTCTGATTCATCCAGGAAGAATAAAATACCTTTATATCATAAACACAACACTTTCAAATATACCTCGAGAGAGAGAACACCAAAATCTCTTTGTAAAATATGGGAAAAAGCCTGAAGGGGCTCAATCCTGTGTTTCTAATAGATAATCCTTACCATATAAAAAGAAGTCCAAAAATTATTTATAGAAATTCGCAACACATTAGGAACAACCTGAGGCATTTTCCCTTTTGTAGATTTTCAGATAACACTGTCTACTGAGTGACTCCAATTTCATTCAGGAAGAGCAAGTCCTATGATCAAGAAACAAGCAGTGAAGACTAGCAAACAGAAACAGAAAAACTAAATTGAGTCAGTTAAGCTAGGCACACTTTGATTTTTGTCTCTGACAAAAATGTTGAATTAGAAGAGATAATGCAAAGTTAAGGCAATCTGAGTTCTTGAAGGGGTAATAGTTAACATAAACCGAAATTAAATAAGTGGCTTTTTAAATCAAATCACCACTAGGAACTCTAAAGAAAGAATTAATAATGGATATTCACTTCTATAGCTGATTCACAACAAGGATTTTTCTATATAAACATAATGTAACAATGTTAACTTACATACACAGTTGTTTTCTAATATTCCCTCTGACAATGATTTAGTTAGATACTGGGAAATTCATTACATTTTCAATATATCCCAAAAGTTTAAAAATATTATGAAAAGTATCATCCCATTCCCCACCTTAATTTTATTACAAATTCTACTTGACCAACTTTGATGTGGTATTTCAAGCCCACAAGCTAGATAATGCAAACATCTAGTCATTAACCACAGAGTGAAAAACAAAACTAGTTTTAATTATAAAATGATAATTTCCAAGCAACCTGTAATGGTTAAAGCAATATAAAATTTTATCTAACCAGATCTTACACGACAAACTCTAAGAACATTAAACATTCCCTGCATCTAACAAATTACCAGATTAAGTATACATCTGCTAAGGGAAGGAACTAACATTCTGACCTCCTTCTAAAATGACAAACTATAACGGCAAAATTACACTCAGGCACATGGAGTACTCTTCTTTCAAATCACTCCACAGAGAACTTCATCATTTGCTCCGCCCTCTAATAACTCATGCAAAAAAAGTTCAGCACCATCAGAGAGAAACAAGACATAGGGAATTCATAGAACCGCATAGAGCCTTTTCTCCAGGCGGTAAAAAGATCTGCGTGCCCTTCGCAGGGGTCCAAAGAAAAAGAAAAACCTAGGCCTAGGGTTTAGGGATACTGACACCCAGAAACAGATTCTCTCTCCGAGAAGTTTCTGCCGCCATCCCTATTTTAGCAGCAGGAGGCCCCGGCGCCATCTACTCGGTCTTTATAATTTTATTACGGGGAGGTGGGAAACGGCACCCAGGATTCCTTCAGGCCTCCACAATCAAGCTTGGAGGGAGGAGGATTCCCCCCCTCACTCTTCCGTTAAAACCCTAAGCCCTAAAGTAGTCCTCAGCAGCCCCCTTGCTGGTAGCCTATGCCCCGGGATCTGTAAAGGCGCTGCTGAACCCACCAGCATCGCCGTTAAGGCGGGAGGGCCCGAACACACCAGGACTATGGCGATGGCTCCGAGGGGCCGGGAAAGGGGAAGGGCAGGCCAGGGACGGGGGGCGAATGACCCGGCCGGGGAAGAAACGAAAAAGATGAGGTGGTGCACTCTACCCCAATCCTACAGAGAGAAGAGATGATGGAGGAGGAGGAGGGCGGTGGCCCGGGTGCGGCCCCCCACTCCTCCCGCCCCCAGGTCTCCGGGCCGGCGGGGGCGGAGGGGTTCGGCCCATTCGCCTAGACTGTACTGGCAGGGGGTTAGAGGGTCTCCCTCCACACTGCAAGGAGACCCAGAACAAGGGTACGGGGAACAAGCGGGGGTGGGGGTGGGGGTCTGTCTCCCGCCTAACCCGGAGACCCCGACGCCGTCGTCGCCTCTTCCTCAGGAGGGAAGACTAGCGGTGGGTAAAGCCCGAGGGAGGAATGCATGCAGGTAGGGAAAAGCCCGGGGCAGACCCGCCGCCCGCTCCGGACCCCACTTTCCACCTTCCAGTAACCGCGTCTCTTACCGGTGATGGCCGTGAACTGCTGAATTAACCCCTTAAGCGCCGAGGACGCCGTGGAGCCCCCGTGGGCAGCCATCTTACCGCCGCCGCCGCTGCCGCCGAACAACAACACAGACACTCACGGACCGCCCTCCCCCAACTCGCTGCGCCGTTTGCGCAGGCTCATTGACTGCCCCCATGCTCCGCCCCTGTCGCCCCGGTGCGCGCACGCGCACTTCGCGGCGAGTCCGGGAACGCTGTCCCACCTCTCCCAGCTTTCCGGGTTGGCTGTTCGGTTGCTGCCTGCTTGCTGCATCTTACTTTGCAACCTCTGGTTCTCTCCTTTCCAAGCTCCAAGGCCAACCTCGTAGTCGCGGTATTGGTTTCTGGTTTCCGGAGGAAGCTTCGGTCTCAGCAGTAGCAGGTTCCTCGCCTTTCAAGTTCACAAGCCTTATTGGTAGACCCAACTACTGATGGCAGTATTTTTTTTCATATTTTGCAGCTCCTGTCAGAATCCAAATTATCAGCACTGGAGCAAGTCTCATACCGATTCCCCAGCCTCTAAGTTAATTGCTTAGCCAGCTGGTGTAGCAGCCCCATCCAGCAGGAGGA
The DNA here is from genome assembly GCA_004027775.1 of Bradypus variegatus. Lineage (NCBI taxonomy): Eukaryota > Metazoa > Chordata > Mammalia > Pilosa > Bradypodidae > Bradypus > Bradypus variegatus. The sequence continues at coordinate 5,195 of PVKY010012565.1, read as the reverse complement.
AAATACCAGAACCCTTTCAAGCCAAGAAAGCATGGGTACAGGGTCTGGCACATTGAGGGGTTTGAATAAACGATTTTCAGCTTGCTTTCTTTCAATAAATTTGTCAACGTATTTCTCTCCTCAGGATTCCAATTAGTTTCCTTACCTTTAAAATGAGGGTTTGTTATTTTATCCTTTATTTTTAAACAAAGAATATTTGCTACTCGTTTTAAGTATTTTTAAATACAATTATCTGAGTGGGGTGCACTCAAAGCTGATGATTCCCCTCACCCTGAGAATAAAGTTAAAGAGCCTCAGTTTTAGTCATCTGGAGATTTGACCCATCCTAAGAAACAGTCTGTTAATGTGTGATTAGAGAAAGTTGAGAAATAACCAAGTCATATCAAAGTTAGTATAGGAAAAATATCTTTCAGGAAGATTTGATTGGAGTAAAAGAAAGCAGACTTCCAATCAAGAATACTGTAACCTGTGCAAAGAGAGGATATGGGGCAATGTAGCAGGCACAAACCTGAGAATAAAACGCCAAGAAATGCTGCCCAAGTCATAACAACCATTCTTTTAAGGTTTGTAGCCGAGATCTTAAAAAAAAAAAAATAAATCATAAAGAGAAATCGGCAGGGGCCAAAAATGAACAGGGAGTTCAGTCACCCAGCAATGAGTTTGCAATGATGACTGAGGAGCAGAGAGAAAGAGATTGTAAGTCTGGTTAAGTGTGGTTAAAGGCCACTAGGGGACAAGAGACAAGGCCTTGGACCTTCATTGAGTGGGCTAAATGGGAACTCCCTGTCCCATCTACTTTAAAGCTGGGAACTTGGAAGAACTTGCTCGTAAAAATGTAAAAGCTCAGAAGAGGAAAAATCCACCCTCAGCACTGGGAAGGAACAATGAGGCTTGTCTGTCAGCCCCTGAGCTCCTGGAGGAAGGATGTAGATTAAAACAGATAGATAGATAAATCCTTCAGAATTCCTACCTATGGGCCTGCCCTCACGTGGTTTAAGATTAAAATTATCAGTTCCTGCAGGGTCCAGGAACCGCAAGGGAGAAAACGAATATAAAGTGATCCAGGGCTGATAATAACCCCAGGACAACTGGCAGAAGCAAGTATAAAATAGAAAATTTCTTATGAAATAATAACAATTAGTCTGATACAAAATTTGGAACAGAGCAGCAAAAGACAATAGAGTATTAGCCTTAAAATGCAGAGGAACAAAAGTGTGAAACTAGGATTCTATGCACAGGTAAATTATCATTTAAGGGTAAAGGTAAAATGAAGAAAATTTCAGACAAACAACTGGGGTTACCAAAAAAAACAGAGCTCCCTAAAAGAATAAAGGACGTATTTCTTGAAGAAGGAAATTAAAACAAGAAGGAAGAACTGGTAGACAAAGAAATCGGTAAATATGGGTAAATCCACACAAACATTGAATGTATTAAATAATAATCATAATAACTATAGAAGGAATAAAAACAAGGTGGTAACAAAACACTTGATGATAATATAAAATGCAGGAAGGAGGCAATTGGATTAAAGCATTCTAAGATCCATATATTGCTCAGGAGGAAAGTAGAAGTATTACCTTTAGAGATGCACACACTTAAAAATTTAGAAATAATCACTAAAAGGATGGAAATAAATGTATAACCATCAGTCATCTATAGTGGGATAGGAAGCCTCCAGGAGGGTGCCCACTGATCCTCACCTTCTAATTTATGCTTATGAGAAGTCTCCTCCCACATTGAACCAGGGCTGGTCTGTAGGACTCAAAGACTGCAGAGGAAGTGACTGTATGACTTCCAAGGCTGGGTCATAAAGGGAACTGTGGTTTCTGCCCTACTGTCTTGGATCATACTCTCTGGAGGAAGCCATCTGAATGACTGAGGACACTCAAACTGCTGTGTCCACATGAACCAGGAACCTAATGGAGCAAGAACAAAATGGACCACATGGAGCACTCCGCAAGAAGCAGAACCAAAGCCTCCTGCCAACAGCCAGTTTAAACTTGCCAATCATGTAAGGGACCCCCCGTCAGGCCTTCAGTTGACTACAGGTCCAGTCCCAGATGACTGCAATCTCAAGAGAGACCCTGAGGTGTAACTGCCTAGTCAAACTGATCCTTAATTCCTGAACCAGGGAAACTGTAAGATAATAAATGTTAACCATTGTTTAAACTACTAGTTTTGGGAAAATTTGTTACCTAGAAATAGATAATTAATACGTACAAGATTTAATTTTCAAACATGAGATCTAATGGGCCTTTTTTCATTACATACATTTTTATAGCACTCCTTTCCTTAACTATCCTGAAATAAAATTCATAGATAATATAATCTATCTACATACATAATTTCCAAAAAAGCATATATTGCCCTAACTCTCATTATTTAATGGAGAACTAAAAGGAAATAAGTATAATAAAACTGATATGAAATATATTTGTATTACATATAAAATGTATAAATGCTAGAGATATTCTACTAACAGAAAGCAATGAAGTAGTCAGATGCTTGTAAATATACATAGAGTTACTATAAAATGTGACAGCTACAACTGCAGACTGATGCCATGAGTGGTGTGCCGTCTGCAATGTGATTTTCCATAATGTGAAATAATTCTTGATAAGTACAGGACAAAACAACATATCTTTTCCCAGTTTACAGTAGTCGCATCCCTACAAATGGCAGCATATATTAAATCAATGCAAAAAATACTTTGACTTCAAGTGTAACATGGGGTTAGGTTCTGGGCTTAGAAAATTATAAACAAGATTTTTATTAACATGAATATCTGGCAGGACTTTCAAAAATTGTTCAGGATGCAGCCTATTATTTTGCCATAAGTGATCATTTTGCACATTGCAAGACGTCCAGGGTTCCACTACACTGCCCAGAATAATCGTGACAATAAAAACTTCATACAAATTTAAACCACTGAAAACCACTGATCCATGGTTGGGAGTGGGGGAAGAGAATAAAGAAAATCCTGAAGGAGGAAAAAAGAGAATAGAAAAAAGCAATACAAATAGAAAGTAGTAAGATTGGAAGAAAGATTCCAAATAGAGCAGTGATCCCAATACATGTAAATGATTTACATCTGTCAGTTGAAAGACAAAAACCAGTCCTTGCACTACCTCCCAGACTGGATGCTGCAGTTCTCTGGATGGGCTCAAGCATAGAGACCAGTCATGGACTTGGGAAGCTGCTGGTTCCCATTTGAGACAGAGATGCAAAATAAAGGGGAAAAAGCCAGAGTAGGAAACAGTATGGCCTCTTCTTTTCTAAAGCCTTATTTCTAAAGCCAACCATGTAAAAATCAGGTTAAAAAAAAAGCCCAGTATAGCCCTGGGCTGTTTTGGATCTGTTATGGACCCCACAAAAGACTATATTCTTTTAATCCAATCTTGTGGGGGCAGAACTATTGTGGGTGGGACCGCCCATTCAAGGTGGGTCTTAATCCCCTTGCTGGAGTCCTCTATGAAACGATAAAAGGCAGAGACATTTTGCAAAGAGCTGAGAGAAGCTAAAATACGTAATCCAGAGTTTGCCTCCTGGAGAAGCTAAGAGAGAAGCTAAAACAGAAGACCAGAGACATTTTGGAGAAAGCCAAGGAAACCAGAAGCTTACCCTAGGAGAGTACCAGCAGACTCTGCCATGTGCCTTCCCATGTGACAGAGAAACCCCACATGGCATTGGCCTTTCTTCAGAGAAGGTATCATCCTGTTGATGCCTTAATTGGGACATTTTCATGGCTTTTGAACTGTAAATTCATGAACTAACAAATCCCCCATTGTAAAAGCCAATCCATTTCTGGTATATTGCATTCTGGCAGCTTTAGCAAACCGAAACAAGCACCATTTACTGCAACGAACTGTTAATACAGGTTGACTGCACCTCCATCAGATGGAGAGGCTAACACTGAGCCTGCAGGTTTATTTACAAGTCTTTGGATTCTGAAATAGTGATGTGATTTTAGATTAATGTTGTGAAAAAGTGGTAAAGATTATGGCATCCACAGCCACAGAAGAGATTTTGTGGAAATTAAAAAATAATCTAAAAGAGAATGAGACAGGAAATGAATAATACAACCTTGAAAAAAAGGAAGAAAAATCTTTAGAACTTCAAGAGAAACATATTTAAATGCACTCCCAAAATCACACAAAAAAATTTTTTTAAACTTGGATTGTCCTCAGAAAAGAAGCAAAACTCTGAAAATATTATACTTCAAATAATGGAAAATTAAAGTTTCAGATGACAAGGGATAAATATCCTAAGTCTAAATGTCTACTACTTGATTATCATACCAATCATACTACTAGGATTTTGTTCCTATATTTTAAATCTATTTAAGACTTCCTGTCATTGCATCCCGTTGAATCAGCAGCAGGATATACCCCAAAAGAATAGGGGGAGACCCAGCCAGTACTGCCCCAAGCTGTCCCACAATGGGGCCAAATGAGATTCTGAAGAAAAAAAAAAGGCACTGAACACCTGGGTGATGAGTCCTTAAGCATTGATTAGGAAACCTTGTGTACAGAGAGCTGCAGCTGACTTGTGAGGGGCAGTGAGACTGGTAAGGAATTCACTCTAGTATGTCTGCACCTATAGCCACCACTTGACAGGTTACGTATGGTTAAGGGACAAAACTGGCTTAAATGTCAGGGGCTTGCATGCAAGTTTTGGGAAAACTTGGTTTGTGCCCTTTTCTCAAAATAAGATGCACTTGGGATAGGCAATGTTCAGAGTTACAGCAAAGCTTAGCATCTTCCCAGGGAGCTGGTTACAGGGAGGGATGCCTGAGGAGGGGGCAGGGGCAAGACCAATCCTCATTCAGATAGAAGGTGCTATATGTATCATACAATCCATCCTCCTGACTAGCCCTTACAGTTTCACACACCTCTGTTTTGCAGGAGTCCCTGGGCCATGTGAGGGGTGGAGAAATAGTTTGTAAGAGTGTTTTTCCATTTTTAAGGAGCACTGGAAACAGAACCCACACCAATAGTATATACATGTGCATAGGATAAATCCAATTTCCATAATGCCTAGAAGGCTCATCAGCAAGTGCTTTCTACCAACTATTCCTCCCTGCAAATCAAGCCTTTATTTCAGACCACCATGACTCAACACCCATTTGATCTATGACTTGCAATCATTTCTGCAAGTGAGTTAAGGACTTAACTACTTAGGCTTTTTTATCTGGA
>PVKY010012564.1:0-11476 GCA_004027775.1 Bradypus variegatus | reverse complement strand
GCCCCCCACCTCTGATACGGCTACAGCCCTCCTCTGTCACTGTCCTCCTTGCCCTCACACCCCAGCTTTTGTTGGCTCCGTCCTTCCCAATGGGAAGAAATGGCAAGGAGATAAACCAGCTCAGTTCCTCTGCCACAGTAGAAGCTGCCGCTTACCGAACTCCCGTTTCTCCTCCTCTTGGCAGCACAATTGATTAAGCCTCCCAGAATCCTTTGCAGCTAGTAGAGAGAAGTGACTGAGATGTGGAAGCGCTGGGCACCGGTTCCAGGCCTGGCCCACAGAAACCTTGTGGACATGAGCCTCTCTCCCCCTCGCTCGCTGATTGAAGACGCCCCAGGGAGGACACAGGCATGGAACAAAAAGAGCCTCTGACCCTGAATCGCCATCCATGCTCCGTGCCTCTGCACCGAACTACTGCATGAGCAAGACAGGAACTGTATTGGAGAACTGATTACGCGGTTAGGTTACGCGGTTGATCTGGCCTAACCAATACCGCAGCCCTGAGCAGTCTGTGCCTCCACTCAAATGCTGAGTGTCTTCAGCTGAGGCCCTTCCACAGCAGCGCCACGTGGCAAGCGCTGCCCTTTCATGTCTTCAGCAAATAGTTGTCAGTGCTCACACCTCAAGAAGCACTTCCTGAGTGCCCACTGGAGCGAGGCTTGGCAGTGGGACCGAGGCAGAGTGGGCTGTATGACGAGCAGGGCAGCTCAGTCCCTGCCCTCTGGGTACACAGACGAGCCAGACGTGCTCAGCCATCTCTCAGCCATGTGTTCCTCCCAGAAGGCGAGGAGCGCAACTACTTGGTCCCCAGGGAGAGAAGCCCACACGGGTTTTCTAATCCTACTGTGGTGGGCTGAATTATGTACCCCTGGAATAAAACATGTTCCCAACCCATCGCTGTTGGTGTAAACCCAATGTAAGTGGAACCTTTTGAGGATGCTATTTTTAAGACGTGGCCTTAATCTCTTTGCTGAAGGCTTTATGAAGAGAAAGCCACATTAGGAGAAGTCAGTGGAACCCAGAAAACAAAGGAGAGGGCATTGCCATGCAATGGGAAACCCGAGGATTGCCAGCCGGCCAAAGCACTGCCGTTTCCCGGAGGAAGCCAGCATCCAGCCTCTGAAACCATAAGCCAACCAATTCCTGTTGCTAAGCCAACTCAGTGTGTGGCATTTGACATGGCAGCTGGGAAACTCAGGCACCCACTTTAGCCGGGCGCGGGAAGCTCTGTCTTCACACCACAACTCTTCCGAGGTCCCGGCCTCCGCTTAGCGTTCTGTGGGTTACACAGGACATGAGCCTTCACAGCTCTGACAGGTGACTAGGAGTTTGGGGCATTGTTCATGCCCGATCACCAATGGACATCTCCCTGAACACCTGCTGATCAGACAGGAATGAAAAGGAAGTCTGGGCACAGGACTAGCTTTTTCAGAGCTTCCATGTGTTCTCAGTGGAAGGTACCCATTCAGAGAACTGAATATTTCTGGCTCACTCCCATATGCAGGTCTTCTAATCCCATCCCTTCCCCAGATGGTGTTGTCTTTTATCTAGACTGGGAACAAGAAAACTTTATCTGTTAATATACATCTGATTCTTTTTGTATAATAATATGGGCTCAGTTTTTCTTAATAACTGTAGAGATCATATTACAACCTTTGAACTTGAACTAGTTGAGATAATATTGTTTGAAAATTTTGACGCAAACAGTGCCAGCATCTTTGAAATTCTTTTAGATCTGGCCCACTGTGCAGCTCACATATTTTTAATCTAGTATTGCACAACAAGTCACAGCAAATGTTAGTGACTTAAAATGAGATCACTTTTTATTACGGTTTACTAACTGTCATGTATAAGATAGTGTTATTTGTGTGTTGTAAGAGTTCATTGGTGCTTGCAGTCATCACGCACACGTCTGACCTACAGCCAGATTACACCTGCCCAAATCCCAGGACTTGGGCCAGTTATTTAACTTTGTGCCTCAGTTTCCTTATCTACACAGTACACACAATAGTAGTCTATACCACATAGAATTTAAATGAATTGATGCACGAAATGTGCTTTCAGTTCGTAGCGCTAAACAAAGCTTAGCTGGTTATATATGAAAAATATACCCTGATTCCTAGGGACTTCAACTGGATCTTGGAAAAAACATAATAGCTGGTGTTTATATTACATCTTTCCATTGCAACCTAAATCCAAGGAGAGGAAGAAAGAATAGCTCCTCTAAGCCCCTGTGAACATTTTGAGGGAAACTGCCTAGAGCTGCGCGCACACGTGTGCACATATGGGCCTGTTTGCTCACGTTCATTTTGATGGATCACATGTTAGATTAAAGTCACTCCTTCTTATTTTATTTCCCCAGGGCCTCAGTAATAACTGGGACCTTTCTGTGGTCTGAGTAATCTCTGTAAATGGTTCATACTCCATTTGATTTCTGCTAAAACTTGATTGAATTAGGCTAAAGCTATAAATGACCTTTATCTAGAGAGGGGATTGCACAGCTGGGCCTGTTTCTCTGTAGAGAAGGACACACATTTGCTCTTAGCCAGTGAGAACTCACTGCAGAGGCCTCCAGTTTTCCCTTCCAACCTTTCCCACCCGAGTCCTGACCTGTGATGTGACCAGGATGGGACTGATGGTGGGAAATGCAGAGCGACCGGCTGATTTGTGCCGGGTGCTGTGGTGCAGATACACGTATTTTCTCTGGGAAATTTTCCAAAAGCCAGTTGTTGTTCCTCAGTTTTGCAAAGTTGAAGAGGAAACTGGTTTCTTTGTAGGACAGGAAGACCAGGGCTTATTCCCTATTGTGCACTCAGGATTAATGCATCAGATCAGCCGTAAGCTTCAGGCACGTGCATATAAATACCACCTGGCATGCGTGCGTGGAGGTCTGGTAGGCCGCTCACACTCGTCCTGACCACGCAGATTGCTCCTGCTGGTTGTGTCTGCTCCTGCTGCGTAGAAGAGAAAACCTAGCATTACAGTAGCATAAACACATATTCTGTCATATAAAAGAAGTCAAGAGGTAGACAGCCAGGCCTGAAACAGTAGCTCCACGAAGCATCAGAGACCCAGGCTGCTTCTACCTCAAGGCCACAAAATGGCCTCTGGAGCACCAACGATAACATCTTCATTCCAGGTGACAAGGAGAAAGAGTGGTAAGGAGGTGTTGCGGTTTGCTAATGCCGCCACTATGCAAAAGACCAGAAATGGATTGGCTTTTATAAAGGGGGGTTATTTGGTTACAAATTTACAGTGTGAAGGCCATGAAAATGTCCAAATTAAGGCATCGACATGACTATACGTTCACCGAATGAAGGCCAGTGGCATCAGGAAAACCTCTGTTAGCTGGGAAGGAAAGTGGCTGGGGCCTGCTGATCACAGGTTGTGTTCCACTCCTCTCTGCTCCTGTGGGTTCTTCAAAATGCTGCTCTCAGGGTGTTTTGTCCTCTCTTAGCTTCTCTGGAGCACACAATTCAACTCAGACCAGACAGAGAGGGCCCAGAAGTAATGGCCAAGTGTCCACTGGGTAAGAACAAACCCTGAAAGGATGTGCCCACAAATCAATTAATAGCAAAGCAATAGCCAGTGGGTCTGGAGACCAGGCTCCAGGAACGCTGCCTGGGCCCTCCGTGGGGACCCAGATAGAGCTGTTGGTTTTCCAGCAACGGGCCTCTGTCCAACCACGAGAACAGAAGAAAAAGGAATTCCTCTCAGTCTGATGAAATTACACTGGACAACTTAATGAAAATGTCTCGGTTCCCACTGAGGCATTAAATAGTTGCTTTCCACATGGAAGCCCCCATCATCCGTGACAAACCCCTGACAAACTGTTACTTTTTTTTCACAAAAATGTTATGGACATAAAAGATTTAAAAGATTTCCCCCAGACTGCAGCCCTGTCTCTGAGCTTCACTGCTCAGCACTGAAGACTCAGCTGGAGGTGGCAGGACCGGAAAGTCCGAAGATGGACCTCACCTTGGCATCCGATTATAACAAGGTATAAATGGGATGTTTTTTAGTAGACTTGAGTTATAAATTGCTCATATGGAAAGAGGGTTATTTTCCCCCCAGCGTAGTTTACCACTACTGCCTTCCACCAGGAAAAATAAAGCCTCTTGTCGGGAGATTTTCAAATTCTCATAACTGAGGTTATTAAATAATGAAAAGCACATTTACCTCCGAAAGCTCAGAAATAATCCACATTTGGCCAATTTGGCACGCGTAGGCTGGCCATTACGTCTTTAGATCGCTGGCCACCTTCGAATGAAAGCTGGCCTCCCAAACGTCCGCAGTGAACCTGCTGAGCCCCCTGGTGCCCAGCGTCAGGCTTCACACACAGGTGCTCACAACGACGTGCCGTGCTGACAACACACCTGGGGAACGCGCGCCCCAGCTGGGTTAGGAAGCGCGTCGGCCATTTCGGTCTGTTCAGCCTCACTCCACGCTGGAATGGAAGTTCCCCCAAACCTTAAAAGGCTCGCAGATTAAGGTAGGGGCTTGTCTGGGTATGAAATGAACATTTCAACTGTTAATCCAAGGGCAGTCTATTTGAAGTGTGTCCTACTTTTATGTCCAATTCCTGCTTTGCTATCAATTTATTAACTACTTCCTAGAAGATGAAAATACAGCCCTAAGCTAAGAGCCCATGCCTTACTCAAACAAAACATGATCTATATTTTGATGAGTAATTCGAGACCATTTTGAAAGGATGGCTCCAGCGAGACAACAAGCAAAAACAGAGCAAGATGCCCTGTGTTTTATACCTTGTCCTCAGACTAGTCCATTCCAGAACTGACGTGTCAGCTCCTCATATCAGCATTCGGACCTTATTTTTGCCACTTCATTTCCTTGATTGTTTTCTTAAGTATTATTTTTAACCTACCCCCCCAGAAAAACAAATGCTGACTTTTGAAAATTTGAAAGTCACAGACAAAACATGAGAAAATAAAAATCGCCCATACCCTCACCACCCAAATCTGTGCGTATGTATAATTTCTGGTTTATGCAATAGCAGCATAGTTTTTATTGAAATTGAAATCACGCTATGCACAGTGGTGACTACTTTTCCTTGTAAAGTCATGTCATTTCTAGAATGATTTCTAAAGGCTGCCTATTCCATTTTATAGCTACTCAATAACTTAATTAATTCATCTGCTATTTCTGCATATTTACATTGTTTCAAATCTTTGGCCATCGTAATTGGGGCTGTGAAGGATTCATCTTCTACATAAATCTTTTACTCATCCCAGGGTATGTCCTCAGGATAAATTCCTAAAAGAAAAATCACTGGGCCAAAGGCTATGTACATTTTTAAGGTTTTTGACATTTATAGTGTGTGCCTATATATATAAATACACACACACACATATTTGATTGTATATATAATTTGGCTTTGTATATATGTTATATATATTTGGTTTTACAGATGTTTGTATGTTTTATATATATGCATATGTGTGTGTCTCGTGTGTGTGTGTGTGTGTGTGTATAATCAAATTGTCCTCAAGAAAGTTTGTGCTGAATTACAGATAACAGTCCCCTAGCAGCACGTGGCAGAGAGATTTGATGTTTTTTAAAGTACTCAGATCTTCAGAGGATGTTTTGATGTCCTGTCTTCTGCGGGAACTGCTTTCTAATTCCACATGGCAGAGAGCAAGGCCTCTGATTGATCCCATCATCAGGGTTTGGTGTGAAATGTCCCTAGCCCCACCCCTACAATGGCCAATTCCCGAGTCATCTGCATTTGGAGAGGACAGTCAGTGTTTGCGCCCTGGCGGGATGTTCCCATGGAGGCCAGCAATGGAAGCCCGGGGTGGATATAAGTGGGTGCCGTGACGTTGGCTAAGATGGTGCGTGCTCAGTGTCTCCCACTGGCCCCCGTGGATCCTCTGTCCACCCGCCCCCACCCTGCACTGCCCAGGGGAAGAACCTGTAAAGCCGGCGCGGGCGGGCTGGCCGTGTGGCCCCCAGAGCGAGGAGGCGGACCTGCTGCTCCTGCGGGGGCCCCGGGGTGGGGGCACTGCCCTCCTCCGGGGAATGGCCTCCCCACGTGGCTTTCTGCCCCCAGGTCCTGATAACCACCCCACCCCGTGCTCCTCCAGGTCCGGAGGTGGCCAAGCCTCCCCTTGCCTTAGCCCCGGATCCGCACGCTGCTGTGTGGTCTTCTAGTCCTCGCACACCCGCGTCGAGATCGTGAGTGTGCCGCCTGTTTCCTCCCCGGCTGGCAGTGTGTTGTTTGGGCTGGATGATGGTTACACGGACATATCATTATGTTATTCTGGCTGCTTTCATGAATGGCCAAACTCCTCCAAAATAAGAAGTTAAAAAATATGCCAAAGTTGATTTTTTTTTTTTAAGGATAAACGATAGACGGGCGTGGTGGCCATGGAACTGTACCTGCAAGAGGACACCAGCTGCCACCACTCTGCCGTCCTCAAGCTCGCAGAATGGCTGCTGGGGAGCTGACCGTCACGCTGATGCTCGACAAAAGCAGTGAGTTCTCTGCCCGATGGGCTTAAATGACCAATTCCTGAGACACCAGGGTATCAGAGGAAGAGTTCATTGCTAGGCATGAAGGAGGAGAGCAGACGGCCTAGCAGCCTAGAAGTCTGTCTCCCCAAACCGCAGTAACTCTGGTAGTTTTATGGTATGAAAAGATGGGCAGGTTTTAGGGTAAATATGCACAGTGGCTTGAGGTGACGAGGTTAGAGATGATGAGGTTACAGAACATATGTAATAAAATGGTGGCCTTAGTATGACGATGGGCATGATTTTTAGTATTATGATGAGTATAGGCCACCTATAGGTTCAAGTTTAAGCTACTGCGCGTGTCGGGCAGGCTCTTTTTGGTTGGATCCAGCTCCACCTAGCAAGATAGTTTAGTTATTGGGGTGGGTTAGTTCTGGGCTGACCCAAGACCCTTCATTAATAAACATTAGGGCTGTCTTCAGTGATCACAAGACTCCAAAGTTGAAAGCCAGATTAAATGGGTACCACGGGGGGTCAGTCCCCAGGTTTTTACAACACAAGGGCACAAGGTGAAGGCGACACAATTGTTATCCGAGACTGAGGCAGCGGGATGACACCAGATTTCAAGTATTTCCCTCCGTCTGCTCTAATACACCAGAAAGTAAAAAGGAGTATCTGTGCAATGATTCAGCAACCATAATCGCCCCCTGAATCCTAACTCCTCGGTCGCAGTGCCTGACTTCCGGTTGGGAAGCAGGGAAGAGGCAAAGGGTAAAAGGCCAAAAGCTGCCAGTGTGGCCGCCCGATGTCACACCTAGAAAATTCTGTTTACGACTTGTAGACCTGGGTTGTAGAACATGGCAGAAAGGGAGCCTGGAGAAGTGTATTATTTTGGACGGAGCATACGGACTACTTGAAGGAAATCTGAGTTCCATTGGCAAGGAAGAAGGGGGGGCGAGCAGCGTGCAGCGAGCCTTCTCTGCCACAGAGCGTGGGTTCACGCCCCACCGACTCAGAGCCATGAGACGGTCACGGGCACAAGGCCCTGACCAAGGCTGAAAGAGGCACACGAGGAGGCTTCATCGCTGCCCACATGAAGCCCAGGGACTGAGTGGGGGTGACGAGCTCTCTCACCTCCGGGAATGCTCCCCAGAGCTTTAACCCCCGACCTGCCAGCGCCCCGGACGAACGATATTCCAGACATACACTTCCCAAGTGCTTACACCTATTTCCATGGCAATCCAGCCAAAATGATCTTAAGAAAAAAGGACAATTTATTTCAGAGAATGGGGTGCCTCTTAGAACCAAGGGGAAGAAATAAAGCAGGACCAATGTTGTATTGTTCACAATGCCCACTCTTGAGAAAATCTCTCCAAACCCTGGAGGCGAGAGCAGCAGACGACTGTGTGACTGTAATGCCATCCGAGGCTGTCTAAAAAGCCCACCCGACATCCGATTGAAAGGAGAAGTAATCTGGTTCCACTTACTATATATTATTGATTAGGACTCAGGCATTTTACAGCTCTGCAAAATTAGATACTAAAAATGATTTCTGACAAAAAGCAATGTAAGTGATTTAGAGAAGCTAACCACAAAATTTGTGAGTTTGCCCTCTCTTATTTTAGCATTAAAAAAAAAAGTTACTGTCTGTTTAGATATTCTTCTTTATTTAAACTAGCTTTGTTTTCCCATGGCCCTCTCGTTCATGTGTTAAATGGAACCTCCCATGGTATCATTGGTAGAATTATGTTTCTAGCATTTTGAAAACTCCCTTTTTGATATAACTCATGTGGTAGCCTGTGTTTGGGGGTAGCAAGGGTGGGCAAGTCACAGAAAATCAGAGGGGTGGGACAAAACACCATGCCCCTTCCCAAATCCCTCTGCCCGTATTGGGAAGTCACCAGTAAACGGGGTACGTGACTTCCCTGGGGCTGCTGTAAGGAGCTCCCCAAGCCGAGGGGCTTAAAACCACAGACATTCATTCTCTTACAGTCTGGGGGCCTCTCGGGCTCCAGAGGGGCCTTCACAGCTGCTTTGATTTCGGGGGCCCCAGCTGCCCCTGGCTGGCAGCTGTGCCCTCTGACCTCTGCTCCCTGTGTCTCGCCAGCCTCTGCCCGTCTACGAGGACCAATCACTGGGCTTAGGGCCCCCTGCCCCAGGATGGCCTCATCTCAACATCCTCAACCAACCACATCCATGAAGAACTCACCCCCAAAGTGGTCACGTCTGAGGCCCTGAGTGGGCGTGAGTTTTGGGGGACACTATTTAACCTCCACAGGTGGAGAAGGGAATCTCGGTGAGGAAAGCTAACGTGAGATGGGGCAGGAACCTGCCTGTATCGTGGCATTTTCTCGGAATGGACAGAAAGATTCTGCATTTACAAGCTTTATGCAATTTACTTCTAGGGTCTCTCAAGCGAGAATTAAAGGTGGAAGTTTTTGCATGGTACACGCAGTCGTGTCAAGCCACACACGCGGGCGGGAAAAGAGCCAGATGTCATGTCTCTGCGATGGGCACCGTCCGGTCCCAGGAGGCGGACCTGGAGATGAGCACGTGTGTGGGGACGAGGCAGGGGAGGGACAGGAGGGTGGCCGTGGAGGCGAAACGACCCTGCAGCGCGTGTTTGTAGTTAACCCGATTAGCTCACATCTCAGGTGGAAACAGCCTTTCGGGGTCACCCTGTTCCCCTCTCCACCCCAGGTCCTGACCCACTAGGGAGCACCTGGCCTCCACGTTCTGGGGTCCCAGGTCACCTGGGGCACCCCTTCCTGTCCCTGCCTGCAGCCACCCCCGGGGAGCCCCCCACCCCGCACTTAGGTCCCGGGGAAGGTGGAGTTGGGCCCAAACAACAGCAGCGTATTTTCTTTCTGATCTGATGATTAAAGTACAAACTTTATGCCTCCAGGCCCTGGGGTCCTTCTGGGCGACACCCGCCGGCCCGTGGGGCCCTGGCCTTGTGGGAGTCAAAGCCTCTCTGGAAAACCCCTGCTTTGCAATTCAAAAGCATTGGTTTTCAAGATTGCTGTTTTCCCTCTCATGAAATTCAGAAGCCTGTCGCGTAAAGACAAGAATGTGGCTCTTCATTATCTGAATCTGATTCGGCCCCATCGTCCAACTGCAAATAAGTGCCCCCGAGTGATCTGTTTTTCACAGAGAACCATAAGTGTGAGCGTCTGAACGTATATGCAAAACAAATACTTATCTGGTGAAATAGCCATATATTCTCCTGCCACAAAAAAAGAGAGAGAAAAATCTTTAGCTTACAAGGTTTATCCAAACAGGAGTTATTTCCTCTAAAAACAATAGCCTTACTGTATGTAAGGCCCAATGCCCAGACCTCCCTGTCTCCAGTTGAGGGTCCTCGTAACCACGTGTCCTGGGACCTGGGTGGACACGGCCTAACCACGGTGCACACCGGGCCCCTCGGGCGGAGCCCTGGTCCGGGGCCCCACCCCAGCTCCCCGGCTCTGCTCCTGCGCATGTCTTTCCAGCCAGCCCGGGCCCAGCTCCTGAGTCTCCTTCGTCTGCTGGTAAATATCAATTAAATGAGATATGGCAGATGCGGCGCTCGCTGGGCAGGCCCCGCACGTGACAAAGTTCCGTAGCTGTTTGGTGTTGGGACAGAATTGGGTGTCCTGCGCTGAAGCACACATCACAAACCCTGCTCTTTGCACCGCCTCGGGTGTTGACCACGGCGCCTTTAAATGCATCCCTGAGAGAGAGGACAGAAAGGCACAGGGAGGACAGCCTTCTTCCTAAGCTCGGTCTCGCACATCTTTAGGCCTTGTAAGCTGTTCTTCCACATTATTTGTGAAATTGTGGGATTTCTACCAAATATCAGGTTTGAAAGCTAGTCCCTGGCACTGTTTGGCTCCTTACTCTCCACTTTGTGCAGATTTGTGGAAATACTTAGCGTATTTTTATATTAGGTGGTAAAAACAAAATACTGATGCTAAAGAAGAAAATCCACTTTAAGTGAAGCACGACTCTCCTAATAGCCTAGGCGTTTCCGTGGTACTCGGGGAGATTTCAAGAGCCTCTATTGAGAAAGGAGCACCATGCAAAAATTCCTTTTTTGCTAAGGAGAAAGCTTTTGTAATTTAGCAGAATCGTCTTTTTTTGGAGCAACTTTTCTCTCCTCCCGGATTTAAAGGACTATTTATGAGTTGGAAAGAAGAGGTGGATTGTGAAATAATCTCTTTAAGATGAGCTATGGCCACACATGAAGAGGGAGCCCCCTCCTTTTAAGTGATACCACCTGGCCCCCCTTTTTGTATTCATTTTTGCCAGAAATTCCTTTGGAGTAGGAAGATTTTCTTGGAAAATCCTTGTAGCATCTTGGATGTGGTTTATTTCTGAGAAGCCCTCTGCACTGACATTTCATCCTGACACCTGTTATGGACTCTTCAGAAAACATTTCTGTCTCTGCACCACTGGTGATGTGCCCACTCATTCCAGACAGTCGTGGGGATATTTTATAGAAACTACCAAATCTATCACAGTGCGTTTAATAGTACTGTGGTCTTCCCGGATTGTTTCACCTGACCCAAAGGAGTAGGAGTTTAGGAGATTCAGATGAAAACCCATGCGCTCTTCTGCTGTGTTTTTAATTTAGAAGCTGCAGCATTTGAAGACTAATCAATACAAAAGCTGCCCAAGACCTTGGATTTCAGATGAGGGTCCTGGGGAGACAAAGTGGGCTGTGTCGGCACGGCCTTAACGGACAAATTAAACTCTCGTGGGAAAAACTCTTGGCGTTAAGAGATATTCAGTGTTTAGGAAAAAAAAGCAAGATGCTACAACCACTGCAGAATCTAAAACCAGTTCACTTGATGGTTTACCACAGCTGTGTGCTTCCTCCAGTATGTCTTCTCCCTTCTCAGTTACAGACGCCCAGTTTCTGACTGGGAACATGATTGCTCAGAATAAAGCCTGCATTTCCAAGCTTCCCTTGCCGTTAGGTGTGACCAGGGATGTAACTGCAGTGGGGAATTGTCATGAAAAG
>PVKY010012563.1:0-11462 GCA_004027775.1 Bradypus variegatus | reverse complement strand
ATGAAGTCCTTAAATTACAAAGGAGCAGAAGTGATCATCAGTGATAGCGTACTTTTACACACTGACATCTATCCACCATTTTAAAAGGAACTTCCTCAGCCTTTCCTTCATATTTTACAAAGTTAAGTAACTTAGATTCTTTCCCCAGCTGGGGAAAAGAAAGAGATGTCTCATCTTTGTATATGAATACCCTCTAGTCACCAATAAAAGAGATACTTAAAGAGAAAAAGCACAATAAGTATTAGATCTCACTTTTGTTTCAATACTTTCCCCTTCCTTACGAATGAGTTATTTATATACCTGGTGCATGACACAATAGGTGCTCAATACAAACTTACAAACTGGCATCAAATTTTTTTAAAAGAGTCAAAAAAGAGGAAACAATCACAAAGCAACAAAACCAAATGCTTATATTAGGCAAATTATTAATTTTAAAAAAAGCAGAAAACAAAGGTGTTTTTCCCAGTTGTCATTATGACTCATATGTGGATTGCCCCCTCTTTCATACCACAGGAAATGAAGTGATTTCCCTGCTTTCAATTTCATTCTGGTTTGAATGGTCTTCTACTGAGGCCCCAAATGAATTTTTCTAAAGCATAAATCTGTCACTTTTATATTTGGAAAAGCTTCTATGGATGCTAGATGTTGACCAGATAATTCAAACTCATCAGAATGGTATGTCACTCCATTCCATTCTAAACTTAAAATTTTAGCATCCTCTCCTCCCAAACTCCTCCTCCTTGCTTCCTACTCCAAGAATATAAAAATCTTGGCAGACTCCACAAGGTCCAGGGCTTCCCACCTTAGTTGTCTTTGATACCAATGTTTTCTCAAGCTATAGTGCATTTTCTAAACCAAGACCCCTTCTAAGGCCAGCACAAGGAGTCATTTATGAATAAATTAGTTTACAATGGTTCCAAGCACTAACCTGGGAGCCAGAATGTGTCATTCACCAACAGTATAACTTTCTATGAATAAGTTAATTAACCTCCCTCAAGATTCACATTCCTTATCGGTAAAAAGGGAGGACTAACAGTACTTATCTGAGGGTTACTGTGAGAATGAAATGATAAAAGGAAGTGCTTAGTGGCTGGCACAGCAGGTGAGCATTCAGAAAATGAGCTATTATTATCAACTCCTTTATCCTAAGCTTTAGGCACATAGGGTTAAATGCCATAAAAATGCAACTCCATAAAAGTGAAATCATATTTGCTTACAGATCCACCTCCTCTCCTAGACTCACAATTCCTCAAGGAGAGAGACCAAATTTCATTCAACTTTGTTATACAGTAGCAAACAGCAGTTTAAAAAAATGACCCATCTCACACTCTCTTCTAATAACTTGACTTCCACACTTCCCAATGGTGGGGTCTATGTCCCCTTCCCTTTAAGTTGAGTGGGTTTCTGGAACTGTTTTGACCAATATAGTACAGCACAAGTGACATGATATGACACTTAGAGGTGAAACGGGTTCTGCCTTGCTTGCTGCAGGACTCTCTCTCCAAGCCTTTAGTCACCATGTTAGTGGTCCAACTAACCTAAGGAAGAACAAACTTAACATGCAAAGAGACCATGTAAGAAGGCCCTGAGACTAAACAGAGATGTCCCATCAGCTACCAGCAGCTTCAGCCCTTGCTATTCCAGGTCCAGTCACCACCAGACAATAATTGCATTGATGACCTCAAGCCCAGCCTGAATCACAGACACAGAGTAAAATGATTGTTGTTTTATTCCATTAAGTGTGAATGGTTATGCAGCAATAGATAATTGGAACAAAAGGCCCTTGTTGGTTTGAATCTATTTTGTAACCAAAAGAGCCTGTGTTCTTCTTTTAATCCAATCTTGTGGGGGCAGACCTACTGTGGGTGGGACCTTTTGATTAGATTGTTTCCATGGAGATGCGACACCACCCATTCAAGGTGAGTCTTAATCCCATTGCTGGAGTCCTCTATGAGAGGATAAAAGGCAGAGACATTTTGGAGAGAGCTGGGAGATTCTTAGAGAGAAAATGCCCAGAGACATTTTGGAGACAGCCATTGAAACCAGAACCAGGAGAGAAGAGATGAAATCCAGAGTTTGCCCCAGAGAAGCTGAGAGGACCCACAGACACTTAGAGAGAAACACTCCAGGAGAAACAAGCAAGGATGCACACGAACTGACAGAGCATTGAACAGCGGACATTGCCATGTGCTTTTCCATGTAAAAGAGGAACCCAGGATGCCATCAGCCTTTCCTCAGAGAAGGTATCTACTTCTTGATGCCTTAATTTGGACATTTTCATCACCTTAGAACTAAAATTTGTAACCTAATAAGTCTCCATCAAAACATATCCATTTCTAGTATATTGCATTCCAGCAACTTTAGCAAATCAAGACAGCCCTGAATAAAGATTCATTCCTCCCATTTTCTGAACACATAATTACAAGGCATGATAATTAGCACTTTATATGTATATCTCAATCCTCACATCAACTCCTTAAGAGCATTAATATTAATCTCATTTAACAGATTAAGAGACCAAGGCTGAATAACATGCCCAAAAGTCAACAGAACCTAAGTGTGCTGAGACCCAGATATACCCAATACCAAGCCTCTGTTATCCAAGGAATAAATAAATCCTAATGTGTGAAGAGTCATCTTTGAAATTGCTTCAACTGTATCCTCTTGTTTTGTCACCATTAAAACTCTCAGGTGTAAAGTGGTTTTTATTTTTAAATCTTTATTATACTGCCTTTGTTTTACTTTACAGTCTGTGCCAGTTTGGATATATGATGTCCTACCAAAAAGCCATGTCCTTTAATGCAATTTTGTGGGGGCAGACTGATTATTCTGTTGATTAGTTATTTCCTCTGATTGAGTAATTTCATGGAGATGTGGGCCACGCCCATTCAGGGTACAGCTTGATTAGTTCCCTGGAGTATTTAAGAGAGAAGCTAAGAGCCAACACAGAGACCCAGATGCTTGCTGATGCACAGACATGGTTGGAGATGCGGACAGAAGGACGTCTGGAGATGCTAAACTGAGAGATGAAACCCACAGTTTGCCCAAGAGAAGCCAAGAGAGGACCCCCAGATGCTTACAGACAAATGTCCTGGGAAAAAGAAGCAAGGATGCACAGGAGCTGAGAAAGAGGAGCCCTGAGACATTTTGAAGAAAGTCATTTTGAAACAACCTAGGAGCAAAGGACGAGCAAACGCCAGCCATGTGCCTTCCCAGCTGACAGAGGTGTCCTGGATGCCATTGGCGTTCTTTCACTGAAGGTATCCTCTTGTTGATGCCTTAGTTTGGATGTTTTCATGGCCTTTGAACTGTAAGTCTGTAACATAATAACCCCCTTCATAAAAGCCAATCCATTTCTGGTATTTTGCATAATGGCATTAACAAACCAGAACACAGCCCTATTCCATTTAACCACTCTCTTTTACAGGAAGAAAGAAACCAGTCTGTATGACACCAAAGGCTATGTTTAAGAACTCCTCTTTGAGCCTCTCATTCCTCATCTGTAACATGGGTACACAATAGCACCTCCTTTGTAGGACTGACCCAAAATCTAATGAGATAATCCAAATAAAGCACTAGCCTGGGAGTAAATATTCAATTAATGTTTCTTTACCACCATCTTCTTCTCATTCATCTCTTGGCTGAAATACCTCTTCAGAAAGGCTTTCCTCAATCATTTTACATAAACTCTGGGCCCCTTTTATTCTCTATCAGTGCATTTTCTTCTTTACCATCATAGCATTTATCAGAATTTGTAGTTATATGTTTACTTTTATTTTTTTTAATTGTTTTTCTCACCCCACTAAAAATAAACTACATGAAGGCAGGACTTTGTCTTGTTCACCACTCTATTCCCAGTCCCATAAACAGTGTCTGTCATATATTCCGAGCTCAATACATAAACTGAAGAAATAGAAGAAAAACGAAATAGGAAAGTATAGTATATTCAAGTAGGCAGATTAAGTTAGGGTTTAATGGAACTTTAAGGAAAACCAGTTCAGGCACAGTGAAGGAAGCAGCTTGAACAGAGGGAAGGTTTGTATTACAAAAGTACTTGGGTAAGAAGGTAGGCTGGAGTTAAACTTGACTGAGAAAAACTAAGAGAACGGATTTTACATAGTTTGAAAAGGGAGGACGAAGGATTGACAATGTTTTAGAATAAGCTGACAGAGTCCTCTGTAAAATGGAGGTACACTATCAGTGTACCTACATCCAAGAATAATCCTAAAGGTTAAATGAGATAATGTGCATAAAGCACTTAACACATAGCTTGCCCACCACACTCAAGGTGATCAGTAAGTGTTAGCAATTAATGCTGTTACTGTTATGATTGTGCAAGCAGAAAAGATATAAACACAGAAGTGTTGACGGGCCCTCATTGAGTCTTAGGGGACAATGACCACACTTAAGAGGCAAACCAAACAAAGAAGTAGCAGACAGCAGGACGCAGGAGAAACAAGGATATATGGTGTCATGGGGCCTTAGGAAGCAGGGAGCTTCAGCCAAGAAGTCGGTAAACAGAACGTGGTCTGAGAAGTCAAATGGACCGATGACTCGGGAGGTCATCGAGGATCTCAGCTCGAGTCATCCCGGTGCAGATGGGTTAGCAACAGAATAAGCCAGGAAGGGACGAAAACTAGGGCGACAGGACAAAGATGGAAAGGCAGCAGGGTCCCAAATGCCACGTTTTAAAGTGGCTCCTAAGTTTCTTTAGCGTAGGGATTTAAGGAGAGAATGAGTTTCTGCAGTATTGAGAATGCACGCCTTGAAAAGATCACTTCCTCAGCACCGAAAGAAGCTGCGAAAAGCCCGGAATAAGGCATTCATTAAAACCACAGCTCGTCCCGCCGTTTATTTGCTCTTCTATCCTCCCTCAAAAAGCTATTTTCTTATGAGTGAATGAACGAATCCCCAAAATACGCTCTTCCTCTGGCCAGGCACCCGAAACTCGCCTGAGAAAGTACGGCTTCGCGTAGAACTTGAAGTCGACCCCTTCGAAGTAGACATCGAATTCGGAGACCCGGGCGTAGGGCACGCGGATGGCTACTGTCAGGAAGTCGGGATCCTGATTGAGGTCGAACGCAGGTGTCAGCATCGCCAAGCCGGACGCCTGTGCCCGGGTAGGGCACTCCCACGCCGCCACTCAAACTCGCCGAGATGTCCCCACGCGCCGGGGTGCGTTCTGTCAATCGCGGTGCTTCCGTCTCGAGGCGGAAGTGCTCGCGCGTCAAGCAGGAAGTCCCGCCCAACGCAGCTCTCCATAGAGACGGGACGCTGTTAAGGGAGAGGTGGAGTTTTCAGAACAGCCGTGAAAAAACAGGGTGTAGCAAGTGGTGCTTCCGCGCAGCAGCAGAACCTACGGGAAAACTTGTGGAAGAAACAAAACAAGAGTCCACCATAGACCCGCGAAGCCTCTTTCAAGGTTCTTGGAAGATTTTAATAGCACTGGCGTTGCAGGTATATAACATCTGCGTTCGAATCACTTCTCAGCCACTTCCCAGCTGTAACACCTTGGGAAATTTCTTAACCTATGATTCAGATATCTCTTCTGTAAAATAAAGATAGTACTAAAACCCATCTTCATAGAGACACTGTGAGGGTAACATGAAATAATGTTGACAAGTTGTCAACGCTCCGTTTGTTGGAGCGCCCACAGGAGCAGCATCGTTACTGTGGTTTTCCTTAGTTCTCACCTGCCTTGTCAACAAGTCTCCCTCTCGCGCTTCTCTCCGTCCCTTCCCGCCCTTCCCCCCGCGCCCCGACGCCTTCTTTATTTTATTTCCACTACTTCTTGGTCTTTTTTTATGCCGTGCTCTCTCCCCTTCTTAATGCCTTATTTGAGTAGGGTTTTGTCGTCTACAAAGTGTCCGTCCCGTTAATCTAATTTAATCTACAGTGCAAACTCTGAGGAAAACCGGGCCCAGAGAAGTTAAGCCATTTGTCTTACATCACATATTTTACAATAATCAGAACCCAGAACTTTTGAATCTTAAACGGTGTCAGTGCCTGCCTTGACGATATGCGGTCCCTTTGTACTTCCCTCTCCTTGCCTTTCTCAATTTTGTCCTTAACCCTTTTTCAGGGTTATGCCTCATCTATATTTTCTTCCTATACTCTGTGCCCCTTATATCCTCCCAACACTTCTCCCACTAGTCTCTTTAACAGTCCTCTTCCCCTACATATTCCCTTTCCCTTGACCTTCCTTCTCTCTCATTTTTTAAATTTCCTGTTATTTCACCAGTAACTAGAATAGGCCAATTTTGGTATTAATTTCCTATCAGTGGAAAAGGGGTGAAAATCATCTCCTAGGACGTGACCAGATAATAAGCACAAAAGCCTTTTCAACCTCAAATTTTTTATGACTCTAAGGAAATATTCTTGAAACTTAATTAGGACTCAGAAAAAATATTAACAGGAGCTAACATTAATTGAATGCACTTGTTATGTGCCAGCACTGAACCAAGTCCTTCGTAATCATCTCATTTTCCCCTCCTGACAGCTCTATGAAATAGGAATTAGCATACCTCCCCATCGTTTGCATAGTATGACATAGCTAGGGTGCAATGGGAATTGAAACCCAGGTGAGTCTAATTCCTGAGCCCAGGCTCTAAACTACTAGAGATAACTCCCTGTTAACATTGACACCTACCTACCCCTTTGTTTGACATTTGAACTTATCCCGGTCTGTGGTTTAGACTATACGGAGCCTTAAAAATAGAATCGCACTTAATATTGACAATGAATTGAGGAAAATTTGGAATTAGTAAGACCCTTAAAAGGTCCCTCAAGATAGGCCTTTGGCTAAATCATTCCAAATTAGTTTCTCTAGAAGGAATCTTTACATCTGCCATGGGACTTCATTCCTGTAGGCCACAAGCATTAATAATTTTAGAGTGATTTGAGACTGAAGTCATGCTATCCATGATAAATTGAAAGCATTTTACAAACTGGAGCTGTGTACATCTTAGATATTTTATTACACACACACACACACACACACACACACAAGAAAGTGTATTGCAACACAGAAAAACATACTACCTATGGTTCAGAGCTGCTATTATTTATAAGAATAGATATTGCATCTGCTGCGTCACAAAATATTGATAGTTGCAACCATATAATAGCCTTTGTTTCTGTCTTTCTTTCTGCAAGCACCAATTCCCTTTATTTTTGTATTTTTAATTAGTGGCTAATTAGACAAGTTAAAAATTCATTTAAAAAGTAGGATATTACAGATAAAGTTTCTTTGACGGCCATCCTAACTTTGGTCCTCTTTTCTGCTTCCCCCAAAGCAGCTTCTTTTTATAATTTTGCATACATTTCTAGTTACTCTGTTACTTTGTGTGTGTGCGTGCATGGGTGCATTATCACACTATAAATGTAATTCTGCAACATGTCATTGTCTTGAACTTTGGTATGATTTTTAAAATATATCAACATTGATTCATATATTCAATTGATTCCATGTTTCTGGATACAGACATTGCTTGTAAATAAAGATACTATTTCAACGTTCCATGTTAATTATGAATTGTAAAGAAAAATGAACAAGAATGAAATTTTTCTTTTTCTTTTTTTTTTTTTCAAGGTTTCAGTGTCCTGTTTTTGTTTTTCCATTTACTTGAATGTTTTTCCATTTACTTTTGGATGGCCTTTCACTATTTTAAAACTAGTTTTTTCCATGGCCAACTTATTGAAAGCAAGAATATAACCAGTCAAATATCAAATTAGGCCCTCTGTGGTCTAACAGGTTTGATAGTGATTTTCCAGGTTAAATAAAAGAGTTTTTAATAAACAAATCCAATCTAAGCCTTATTACAAAGTTGTATTGTTAGAAGTCTTTTAATGGTGAAATACTCCTTGTTTCCAGAAGGTGGCATGCACATTGGTGATTAAGACAACACAAAGAAAAATTCAACCTATATTGGAAAGAGCTTCCTGAATAGTCATTTATAACTCTAGTTCATTCTTTGAACCGTTTTTGGGAGGTGGTGGGATCTTGGCCAGAGCTTCCAGATTACACCTTTACCACTGTTATTTTGGTATACATCCTCTCAGACTCCTATTCATAAAAGTATAGAAAGATTTTTAAACAAAACTGGGGTCATAATTTGTATTTTCACTTTTTTCACTTAAGGTAACATTACCATATTTCCACTTGACTACATTGTTTTGTCAAAAATATTTATATCCATAATTTGATAATTCTTATTTACTAGTATTGGTAATATAACTCAAAAAAAACAGAAACGCACAAGATTTTGAGAGAGAGAAAAAAATTCATTTTGAGAGAGAAAAAAATGAAACTAAGAGAAGAATCATAAATATAAATAGCAACTAGAATAAAAATAGAGAGTTAGAATACACACTAGATAACACATTTTGAAGTTTAAAAGAAATTAACCTTTTATATAACAACAGTAAGTATAATGGGACTAGATGCCCTGAGAGTTTGAAATTACAAGCTATAAACTGCTTCTAAGAATGGCTTGGATGAATTCATGAAAGATGAATATTGGAACTGTAGAAGAGACTTAAGGAATAGTTCCAACAATGTAGATGAGGCAGACCATGAGTCAGTCACTATTGATATCTCCAGTGTTGTTTAAACTCCTTTATTTACACACAGCTATTTTTGTCCTTGCTTCAACCCTTCAGCCCATTCAAAGCTCTAGTTGTTAGAACTAAGCTTTTTTAAGAGCACAGTGTTGGCAGTAACAAAACACAGTAATGGGTATTTCAGGTAGGATTTCTCCAGTTCAAATTTTATACAAGCTCAGTAAAGCTCTGAAGAAAATCCAAACTGCTACAATTGACACCAGTAAGTTTTTTGACATTTTGTGCTGTGTAGCTAAGGGCTTAGCAATAGAGGTTAAGATTCTGGTCCCATTCCATTAGATAAAATGCAGGATCACCTAAGAAAGCTAACCATACAGCATTTCAAGCTTCCTTCATAGTGTAACATCATATTTCTAAAAGATTTCTGCAGAAGGTGCTATTTTGATGCCCTGTCTAGATATCCTTTATGGAACCAGGGAACCCACCTCTCAGTGGCAATTAAGTATTCTTGATGACTGGCTGCTGACCCCTTCTCCAGAAAACGGCACTATCCCAGAGTTTCTCCATCTTGGTTATTTGGAGATAGATGATGATGATGATGATGATGATGATGATTATTTATAATTCTGTCCTGTGTATTGTAGGATGTTTACAGCATCCCTGGCCTCTACCCACTCAATACCCATATCAGCCCCTGCTGTTGTGACAACCATACATATCTCTAGATTTTGCCAAATGTCCCTGGGGAGTAGGGCAAAATTGCCCATGGTTGTGAACCACTGCCCTAGATTAATGGACTCCTCCAAGAAGTAATTACCACCTCCTCCAAACCCACAACCATAGCTGACTGAAATGGAATATAGCAGGCTGCCTCAAGGGAGAGAAAGACTCTATAGTGTGGCTTATGCTCCTTACAGAATCTGACCAACGCTAGATTTTACCTAAGCCCCACATCCTTCCTCGGCTCTTCCCATTTTCCTATCGTACTTCATGTACCTCCCCCACTTCCCCTTACAGGTTTCTCCTGAGAACCTTCCCTTAACAAATCACATACTTCCAAATCCCTGTCTCTGGCTCTTCTCAGGAATCTGACCTATCACCACATTTTGTGGAACCACTTAACACTCTTTATAATCCATAATCCTGCAAAACTACTGGAGAAAATTATCTACAATATCCATGGCAGAATACCTGATTCAACATTTTTTCTTGTTTTTTTAAAATACTTACTGTCTGGTTATCCTTAGCCTAAATAATCTTTTTCTTGATTCAGAGTAAACACATTTTTATTCCCTCCAGCAAGAATACTTAGTTGCACCACTTTAGGCTTCCAAACATGGTGGGATGATAAATTGGCAAAAACACTTTGAAAAATTGTTTGCCAGTGTTATGTGCAAGTCCTAACCTCTGGTCCCATGAATGTGACCTTATCTGGAAATAGGGTCTTTGAAGGTGAACTTAGTTAAGATGAGGCCAAACAGAATTAGGGTGGGCCCTGATCCAATATGACTGGTGTCTTCATAAGAAAAGGGAAATTTGACACAGACGCTTAATAGGGGAGATGCCATGTGACAATGGAGGCAGAGAATGAAGTGCTGCTGCAGCTGCACATCAGAAAGCACCACACATTGCTGGCAAACACCAGAAGCTAGAAGAGGCAAGGAAGGATTCTCCCCTACGTGTTTCAGAGGAAGCATGCCCTGCTGACATCTTGATTTTGGACTTCTAGACTCCAATACTAAAGAATAAATTTCTGTTGTTTTAAGCCACCAGTTTGTGTTAAATTGTTACGGCAGCCCTAGGAAACTAAGACAGGCAGTTTCTACTTGAAGCTAAACATACACATTCCCTTGTACCTACAATTCCTCTCCTGGCTCGACAGCAGAAATGAGAGCTGATGTCCACCAAGAAACATGAGCAAGAATGCTCAGAGACACATTATTCACGATAACCACAATAAAATCCAAATGCCCATCAAGAGTAGGATGGACAAATTAAGTGTAGTATATTCATTCAATGAATGCTGCATAGCAGTAAGAAAGAATGAATTACTGCCATACACAACAACTTATGTGAATAACAGGCATGTTAAGTCAAAAAGGATTTTCTGTGCCTTCCTGAATGCCTTTTGATTGCTACAGCCACTAGAAGGAAACCAATCCTGTGAAAAAAAGGATACTCAATAAAAACTCTGAGCTCTGAGTAGGGGGGAAATAGGTTCTACTTCAATTTGGAGCTATTTCTGTTGATTATATGTATTGTAAACTCATTACTGGTACTTCTCTGAAAGTTAAAATAGGATAACTGGTTTGTTTTATATTCTTTTCCCAGAAGAGTTCATATTTGTCACTTTTTTCCTAAATAAGGACCTTTCAATGAGATGACCAAGTGTTTAAAACGCAGGTAGTAATTATGTTACTGTCAAGTGTAAATAATCATGACATAGCTTTGGGACCCTCTCCTGATTCTCTCCTTTTGCTTTGCTACGTTTTCCACTCTGTTTTTTGCATATTATCTGTAAGTAGTCATTCATCCTTTGATTAACTACATTTATTTTCCTACACTGACATTTTCTTTGCTTCATAGCAATTTCTTACTTTTTTTTCTTTATGGGTTATGTTTGTTTACACTTTTTTTCATGGTCATTTTCCCTTTTAACAGCCGTTTGTGATTTTTTTTTTTAACAATCAAAATTAATAGCCAATTAGGTGTATTCCCTCTTTAAATAAGACATGAAGAAATAAGGATAAAATTCAAACTTGGCTTCATGGAATCAGTAATCTGCAGCCAGTGACAAAGTGCCTCAGTGAACATTGTAAAGCCTGTTGCCTACATTATTGAAGCTGGAATATTTCTTTTCATTCTGGAAAATAATGCTTGAGTCCCTCCCTTTCCTCTGG
>PVKY010012562.1:0-11462 GCA_004027775.1 Bradypus variegatus | reverse complement strand
TCCCCAATTTCCTCCTTAAGTGCATTAAGACAAACGACTCACGTGGGATTCTTAGAAACAACTCAAGTCCACAGACCTGGATGGTTGAGAACCAACACAAATATCCCGAAAACTCAGGGGTTAAGGTTAACAATCGCAAAGCCTTCATATAAAGCCAAGGTTCTAATTCAGATACCACTTCCTCCTCCTCAAATGGAACCCAACTCTCACCTCCAGACGTCTAAGAGGAAAGTGCCAACAGGACACTCACCTAAGCCAATTTCTGTCAAAATGTCGCCCCCGAGAGGAAATATCCCGGATTTAAGTCGAAACATCCCAGTCTCGCGGGCGCCGCGAGGACCCTCCCGCTGCTCGCCCGGGGTTCCCTTCCTAGTTCCTGAAAAAAAAAATACTTTTTTTTTGGCTGGTTTTAATAGTTTGGTTGTCTTTATCCTATAATGCAGGTCACTTCAGTCATTGATACAAGTCTAGTAAGAAAAAGAGGAAAGAAATAGGGGGCCTAGTTTAAGAATTTGAGAGGCATGCTGTGAACTTCCGGAAGAAAGACCGGCTTTCTTTAGTCAATAGCTTAGTTTAAGAGCTGCAGACCAAGGCTCCTACCCTCTAGCCTCAAGACCACACGCTGTTGACAGACAGCAAGAGATTAAGGAGCTGCAGCTGAAAGCCAGGGCAATTAAAAACACACCCATTGCAGGCTGGGTGCAGCTGATTACAAGTTAAGGAGCCTTGTATCAGCACCGCCGTTGAATGGGCACGCACACTGCCTAACACCTCTGGCCTCAGCTGCTCCTATCAGGTGTGGGAACTGGGCAAGGGGGTGGATGTCTTTTCCATTTTGTCATTCTGGCTAGTGCCCTCCGACTGCCAGAACTGCAGGGTCCAAGAATCTGCATCTCCAAATGTGCATTTAATAGTCTCCTAGTGGGCCGAACAGAAAGAATCTACCTGACCAGGGCCACTCCACTCTTGACTAGTTGGAGGTCTCTGCATGAACAAAGTATCCAGGCCCTGCAGACTAGTTCTTGTGCGACTACTTCAGAATGGATTAATAAGGCAATCATTCCAGCAAGGCTGATTTCTGTCAGTTGACTCCACCGGGATGGAATATCCCGGATTTAACTTCAAACAGCCCATTCCGCTGGCGTCACGAGGACCCTCCCGCCGCCCGCCGGGGATCCCCGCGGCTCGGCGCGCTCACCCCACCGCCGTGCGCCTTCAGCCAGGCGCCGGCCTTCTCCGCCAATTGAGCGTACATCACCGTCACCAGGCGCTGGCAGTCTCGGCCAATGTCGTTCTCATTCGGTCGAGCCCCGCGACCCCACTTTCGGTCCGGGTCGGTCCCGGCAGCGGTGTCTCTAGAAGCGTCCCCGCGAAGGTTACGAGCGCCACCACGCGGCTCCAACTGAGACCGCGGCCGTGGGCCAGCATCTCCGGGACCGCCTGCATGGTCAGCTCGGCGCGGTCTCCCATGTAGCCGCCGTAGAGGGAGAAAAAGCCGGTCGAGATGCTCGATGTGTACAACAGCACCTCGACTTCGGGAGTGGACGAGCGGCTCCCAAGCTGGGATGCGGGACTCCCAGGAGCAGTGCTCCAAGCAGTCGGCCCGCAGCCATGCAGTGCGCCCCTAAACACGTTCTGCAGGCCACAGACCCCGGCCTGCTTAATAGGCTACCGGCTGTTTCCGCCCGGGGAGGGGCGGCAGCGCCGTGCTCCACCCCGTCACGGCCCAGGGGCAGTTGTTTCCCTGGGTCGGGAGAGGGGGAGCATTTTTTGGGAATCCGACCCACAGCTGTTAGAGACGGAAGAGTAGAGGCCGAGACAAGGCGAGCAGTGGGCACGTGTTCACACAGCGGTCAGAAGCCGAGTGAGACTGTTTTGGTGTTACTGTTTAGCTCAAGGGCAGCTGCAAATGGTTTGGCTGATGGTCGGTGCTTTGAAGAACAGGATTGGAGGATTGGTGACAAAGGATGTCTTGGAAAGAGGTGCATGGATGGACCCCTTTGAATGGACACTGACTATAAAGATACTTGTATCCTAAGGGAGTGCCCACCAAAGGGCAGCCACTGTAGAGGTGCCTCTTAATTGGGTGGACAAAATTACATGCTCTATGGATGCCAGTTAGCCTCTTCACCCATCCACTGCAGTGCTTGCTCAATGGGCCCATGAACAAAGAGGTCAGGGTAGCAGGAGTGGAAGCAATATATATAGGGCTCAACAACATGGAATTCTCCCTACCAAGGCTGAGCTGACTAATGCTGCAGCTGAATGTCTAGTCTGCCGATGCAAATAATTCCTATTACAGTGAGCCAATGAATTTTGTCTAGAAGAGAATACAAATCTCTGTACCTCAAATTCCCATTTGAACTGGTTTTGATATCTTAATGATTTCTTCATTAAGTAATGAGTTAAATTTTTTGAGTCATGTTCATTTGCAAGAGAGTCATGATTTTATCTTTTTGAACATTGTTCTTAGCAGCAAGCACACAGTTTTACTTAGATTGAGAGTGGCTTGGGGGTGAACGGTAAATCCTCTTGCTCTGCCATCCATTGGTAACTTAATCAATGATCAATTGAACCAAAAACTAATGAATGAGTGAAACTCCATCCAGACTTTTCAATCCATGCAACACAAGATAATCTGCAGTCAGACTTGGGTTGAAATCCTGGCTCTGCCACTTATGAACAAATTATGGGCAAGTTATTCAACTCTCCTAACCTCAATTTCCCCATTTAAAAATGGAGATAAAATATCTGCATCGTAGGGCTTTGCAAGGATTAGAAATATTGATAGATATAATCCACATAAACAAAAGCTATTTGGGGCCCTCAATAATTTTTAAGACTGCAGACTGATCCTAAGACCAAAAGTTTGAGAACTACTGAGCAATCTTTAATTGACAATTGCTAATCTGATACATGTGTGGGGCCTGCCTAAGGAAGGGGGGGAGGGGGGAAGGGGAGGAGTCGGTGTATGTGAAATTTTAGCTCAGATGCCTGGCACATAGTAAAGCTCATTACAGGAAAGATTTTACTATGTAGTATGAACTAACCAAGGTTAGCATACCTTTGTCCTATTTTTAGCCAAAACAAAACGTGAAATTTTTGTAAGCCTTACCTATATGGTTTTATGAAAGATTGAAAATAGCAAGATTACTTATTTTTTCCACATATTTTTATAACAGCTTCATTGAAATATTCATATACCATAAAATTCACCCTTTAAATAAGTGTAGAATTCAGTGGTTTTTAGTATAGTCACACAGTTGTGCCACAACCAGCATGATCAATTTTAGAACATTTTCATTGACCCCAAAAGAAATCTCATACCCATTAGCAATAACTACCCATTTCCCATTCCCTCCTCCCCCCCATCCTTAGGCAACCACTAAACTACTTTCTCTCTCTATGGATTTGTCTATTCTGGATATTTCGTATAAATGGAATCATACAATATCTAGCCTTTTGTATCTTCCTTCACTTAGCATGTTTTCAAGATTCATGAAATACTGAATACATGCTATAAAACATGGATGAATCTTGAAAACATTATGCCTGGCTTATAACAAAGTTAAATGTTTGGCTTTGGTGTGTTGGTTAGAAAACATTGGGCTCAAAGAAAGGCATTTCCTGTTGTCTAGTTGTTCATATTTATTTTCATGGATTAAATTAACCAGAGCATTGTTCCTGATCCCATCTCTTCACTACAGAGTCTGAGCTTTACAATGACTCAAACATATTAAATACTTTCATTTCCTTGACCAAAATTAGCCCCAGATCAGCCCGATGGAGGCTAGAGTGCCCAGTGGAGACTGAGCAATCATGAAGGCTAGCCAAATTCTGTCTGTGGAATGTCCTGAAGTGACCTGAGTATCTCCTATCAGGATGAAAGGGTAAGTGGTTTAAAACATGCTCTCACAAGGGAATGTGCATAAGATCCTCGGGGACAAGAAGATTCACTCAGGTGTCTCCCCAGCTTGTTCCCATCTTTTTCAGAATTCTTGGCCCACCTCAGTCCTACTCATCCCGATTTCCAGGGGAAAGGCTTTGAAGATCTGTATTTTTAACCTGCTATTGCCCCAGATGATTTTTTATCAGCCCTCAAGTTTAGTAAATGCTCATCTACAGATCTCTGCTCAGTGAGCTCTCCCAGGCCTGCGGAGCCAGATGACAGCAAAGTGGCCCCAAGTCCACCCACAGCTGATCTTCTAACCCATCAGCTGGGTTAACCCGTGACTCCAGATGTCCTCCTTTGAAAAGATGATCAGCAGTTCATGAAGCCCCAGCTGATTTCAAACTCTCCTCACTGCCTCTCGGTGACCCTCCCGGGCCTTCGTGCTGCCTGTAACCCATCTCTTCAATTACCCTTCCCCAAGGTCTCCCAGGGGCTTAATGGCCTCAGGGAGGTCCTTCAAAAGGGTTGTTAGCCCAGATTAGTTGTTCTCAAAGTGTGCTTCCAGGCACCTGAGAGGTCAAAACTACTTTCATAGTAATACTGCCTTTTTTTTTTTAAAACTCTCATTCTAAAGAAGATTCAAACAAGTTGAGGAAATACCTGAGTGAATCTTCTTGTCCCCAAAGATCTTATGTACATTCCCTTATGAGAGCATGTTTTGAAACCACTTTTCAAGGGGCTACATAATGTCTGATGAAATTATCACCCTGGTGGCTTAGTGGAATGTATGCTTCTGTATTCTTGTATTACATTTTTTTCTGTTTTATTAAGATAAATATTGATAGATACAATCCACATGAACAAAAGATATTTGGGGCTCTTAATTTTTAAGAACATAGAGTGATCCTAAGTCCAAAAAGTTTGAGAACTACTGGACCAGATGAATTGGTAATTGATGACAGTTACGTACAATTGATATATGTGTGGGGACTGCCCTTGGAGAGGGAGGAGGGGGAAGAGAGGAGAGTAAAGAAGAGAGGAGGGAGGAGATGGTGTAGGGAAGGAAGGGAAGAGGAGGGGAGGAAGAAAGAGAAGGCCTGGAAAAGGGAGTAAGGAGAGGGTGAAGTAGAGAGGTAGGGGGAGGGCAGCAGTGGGGGAGGGGAGGGGAGGAGAGGAGAGGAAAGAGGCGGGAGAAGGGAATGGGGGGGGGTGCTGCCCAAGGCTGTGCCTTGCACCACTGAGAAACATCCTCTTGGCCCCTCCACCACAATTCCTAGATTTGCCCCCAAGTCCTCTAGAAATAAAGAAAAACTGGTTAAAAAATACACTCAGCATTATTTTCAATATTCAAAATATAATTTATTACATGGAATTTATCCTTAGGAATCTCCACATGGTGTATAGTATGTTCCAAATCATGGTATAGCATATTCCAAGCATTTCATCAGTAAATACTAAACAACATCCATTGTGAGATTCAATATTTGTAGGGGAGGTGGCTTACTGGCCCATAGGTTCTAGGGAACACTTTCACTATGCCCCTAAATTCGCCTTTTTGACTTCGTCGTAACTTTCAGCTACTTTGCACATATAGGAAGATGCTCTCCTCCTCTCCAAACATAGCCTTAAGTTTGTGTCCCCTAAAGTCTCCTTTGCCCTGTCCTCCTTCACTTCTGGGAGCCAGAAGGCCCAGATCAGAGTGCAGAGAAACAAAAGGTCTGTAGGAAAGAGGGAAGGAGTCCTCACAGCTATGAGCCCTGCTGGACCAGGGGCAAATGCTGGAAGGTTCTGGAATCAAAGCCTGGGAATTCCATGGGATGCACTCTGGGGCCTGTCCCCTTCAGCTGGCAGGATCTGGGTAGACACTGAGCCCATTTCTCTGTGTCCTGCCCAGACTGAAATCCACGGGTGTGGCTGCACAGTGGTCCCTCAGGACCATGCTCCTTCCCTCCCCTCTGGGCTCTTTGGGGACAAGCAGGAACCACTTACCTTTCTCTCTCTATCCCAGGTCCTGGTGTGTAGTAAAACCTTCAGTAAATGTTTGCTGGGAAAATGATTGACTATAGCCATTATGTTTATTTAAAAAGAGTTGATTGAAAAGCTGGCCTGGCAGACTTTTGACCAACTGGCCCATTGTGATCCTGACCAAGCAGTTCTGAGGGTGGGCCTGGCACCCCTTTAAGGGAGCACTGGGCCTGGGCCTGTCCTGTGGCCGTGTCCGGCTCCGGCTCTGGAAGGCCTCTTGGAGGAGCAGGGGCTGGGCCGTGCCTACAAAGCCAGAATTATGGCTAGGACAAGGGCCGGGATGGAGCTGGGCCAGGGGGAGACCAAATCCTCCAGGGGACTCAGAGGACACACAGCCCTCAGGTGTGGCAAGGCCCTGGCTGGTGAGGCCCTAGGCTACCCACAGGGCAGGCTCACCCAGGAATGATTTTTGGTATCTGAGGTGACCTTTTATTTCCCTAAGTTTCCCTAAGTAATGCATGCCGTCTTTATGAAAGAATAGTTTTCTAAAACAAATAATAAGCCTCTAGACTAAAAAGAAAAAAAAAGAAGTTAAAGGATCCTGTAACAAGAGCACTTGGTATTTTCCAGAAGGAACTGCTGAATTTCAAATAAAGACAAGAGTTTTTAATGTTATTTTTTCTCTCAGTATAAGAGGAACAAAGAAATTATCATTCAAGACCTATCAATTAACCTGTATATTTAATTATACTTACAATGCAATAAATATAAGTATAGTTTATATGGTCAAGGTTCACCTTAACCTATTTCCACTAATACTACTAATACATTTTTAAATAACTTGACTCTTTTGTGCTCATGCTGAAAGGTTTTAGTTGCTCTGAGAAGCCTCTGTATCACCAAAAGCACTCAGCCTTTCCCTTAAGTGAAAGACAATGCCGTGTCCAG
This sequence comes from Bradypus variegatus, assembly GCA_004027775.1. NCBI lineage: Eukaryota > Metazoa > Chordata > Mammalia > Pilosa > Bradypodidae > Bradypus > Bradypus variegatus. Next base: position 4,657 of record PVKY010012562.1, on the reverse strand, counting down.
GTGGTACAGTGACGAACCACAACATCACATAATTCAAAGATCCCTTTACATATATCTCTGCTTTGTTCATAATCAGTTCACACAGCCGAAAATGTATTATCTGAAAAAAGACAATAGAAAGCGAGACTAAAAAAGATACTTTTACAATAAAAACTTTTTAAAAATGTGATTCTGTCTAACTAGATTTGGAATTGGAATTTTCTTCTATCATAAACTAGTTAACACAGTCTTCCTCATACAGTTCATGAAAACCAGCACTTCAAGAGGAAGGTTCCGAGAGTCACAGCACATCGAGAGAAATCAGAAGATTTTAAACATATTCTGCAAATAAATCTGATGCAAGGAAACAATATGGAATATATTAAAGGCTGAATTATACTGGTAATAGAATGAGTTGAGACTCGTATAATTTAGAATAACCTTAAAAAGGGATAACCTTTGAAAATGTCCAAACTGAAAAACACTATATTTGAAAATGTTCTGGTGGGCTAAACACTCACACTAGTGCCTTTCTAGGGGTGGTAGTTTTAATGGAAATATCTGCATGCACCCAGGGACACTTGGCGAGCTCTCAGCCGTGGAGCTGCTCCCTCGGGCTAAGATGCTACAAGCCCTCAGATCCTCTAGAAGTAATATCTATTTACATGTGAAGATTTCAAATTCTACCCTCAGATACCATGTGTGCACTGTGAGAAGACGATTAAGCCCAGACCTGCAAAGACACAAGCAGATAATTTTTAGTTCCTTGCAGTTAACGACTTACAAAACATGAGCTTAAAGAGAGAAAGCGGAAGTCTAGTAAACATGCACATACACACGTTCCATCCAAAATAGGGCATTCACATGTCTCAAGGATAACACTTCACTCGTAGCAATTCAAAGGTGCTTCCTTGAAACCTGATCTGTTCCCCCATCTCCACCACCACCCCCACTTAGTATGAAGTGCATCTGTTGTCTCTCTACTGGGGGTTCATAACATTTCGATTGACAACCGAAACCATATGTACCCACATAGCTTACTGAGTACCTTAACATGACTCTACTAATTCAGGAAGATGAAGTCACGAATAACTTTATTGTTTGTCTCAGGAACTTCCTAAATGTTCATTTATCTATTTATCCTAAGGCTGGACTACTCAACTTAGCCTCTTTAAAAATGACTCCCACTTCTCAGCACAATATAGACCATCAAATGGTAGTTTGCTCTTCAGGACTTCCTTTGAAATCCTCCTCTTCTTCCCACCCTGTATTCAGTGATCTTAAACTATTTGTCTAATCCTAATTAAGCACCCCCATTAAAAGATTTGCCATCAACTAGACCTGGAAACCTCATGAATATCTGCCATCCTTCTCCCATTCTAAGATGTTACTATGACTCTGTCAAATTTGTAATCTTCCACATTAAGTTAGCAATAAACTTAACTTTGCTTTATGAACAGGCAGTTTTGGTGGTAATTTCAGGGAGCCAACATTTGACAAGGTATAGAGCTCTTTGAGAATCTGATGAAAGCTGAGGACACTATTCCCAGAAAAATGCCCATGTATTTAAAATTTGATGTATATTTTCAGGAGCCTCATAGGTTTCCTGAAGCCCCTTTGTGGACCTCCTAGGGGTCTGTGACCACTGAATAAGAACCCCGCGTTAAAGGGAGGCAGGGTTGGTAATATGTAGTTTGCCAAGGCTAGAGTCACAAGAATCAGATGTTCAGGGTCAAAAGGAACATCTAGCCAAATTATTCCCTCACCTACATGCTGAGACACGGATGTCTAGTCTATGCCTGAGCACCTGAGTTGATGGGGACTCACTACCTCTCCAGGCAACACATTCCTTAGCGGGCTATGGGCAGAGCTAAAATTAGAGCTCTGTTTGGCTGACAAAGCACATCTTAGTTGACTTTGATCCCTCTGATTTAACGAAGGCCAAACACCCCTCTTCTCTCCTCTCACACACACAGTACAACAGAAAAACATCTCTCTTACTCTTAGGGTATGATCCCAGGATCCTGAGCAGAAAGCAGTCCCATCAGGGGACACTCGCAGAGTACTGACTCGGTTTTCATGTCCAAAAAGGATGGAGACTCGGGACCCCTTGAGAACATCCCACACATTGATAGTATAGTCGTTGTAACCAGCAAACAGCAGGCGACCTTGAACAAGAAGGATATCTGTGGTGGCACTGCAGTGAAAATGCTTTTGCAGTGTGATGGTTTTAAAACAAGTGTCTTCTTTTTCTATTTTCCATTTCATGATGGTCACTCATTCACTCACTCACTCATTCAATAAACAATGATTTAGCATCCACTATGTGCCAGGCACTGTGCTTTGCCCTGAGGATTCAAAGAGAAGAAAAACATTGTTCCTGCCCACTGTGAAGGAAGGGGAGAAGACAGGGACAGTAGACACAAATTATTGTCGCACCATGAGGTAAGATCTGTAACGTAAGTGCTTTTGTACATGTGAAGTGCTAGCAGATAACAGAGAAAGAGAAATCAAGGAAGCCATCATAGAGGAAGGGACATTTGAGTAGGATCTTGAAGACTGAGTAGGAGTTTGCCATGCAGAGCCAGGAGAGGAAAGTTGTTCCAGGCAGAAGTAGCAGATGCATGCACAGAGACAGAGATGCTTTGGGGGGGATATGTTTGGGGTAACGGAATGGTCCAGTGACCCAGCCTATGAATCACTGCCTTAACTTAGCTATGTTGACAGAAGTGCCATGAGCTTTAGGAGATCGAGAAAGGGACTCTTGCTTTACTGCCACCCCTCCCCCCACCGCCCACCACCTCTGAAAAAAGTCCCCTTTCCTGTAAAGAGAGCAGAATGGAAGGTTGGGTACTGCTGCAGATGTGAAGTTCTGATACATCACTGCCTTGAAGAACAGCATTAGGTGGGCACAGCCTTCATTTCCCCTGAAGTCATCAGGTTGAGGAAGCAGCTGCCAGCAGGGCGACTGCTGTCTAAAAACAGGGGTGGGCAAAGAGAGGGGGCAAGAAGTGTAGCAGAGGAAAGCTGGTGCAAATGTAGATTACTGGGCCATAGGAAGTTCAGTGAGTAAGAGGCTTATCAGAGAGCGAGGTTTCATATAGGTCCAGTTTTATAGTCTTACCACTGAGGGAGAAGTCCACACTGGATGCTCCAAAGATGATACTCTCTTTGGAATAGATGGCGACCTCTCTGTCTGCCCGGAGATCGTAGAGGCGACACTGAGATGCAAATAAACAGACAAAGAAGCTCTTACGTCTGGCTCCAGCGTGGTGAAGTGATAGCTACAAGGCTACAGGCAGATGCCCGTGGCTCATGCAGTTTGAAGGATGAGGGAAAAACCTCTTTAGTTTTCTCTCCTAGTATTTCACCCCACAACCCCAATTCCTATTAATCTCTGTGAATCAGTGAGGATTCAAAGAAATAAGCAAATACAGAAGATCTCTTCAGCTACGAAACCAAACACACTCCCTGCCTTGTCTTCCTGGTAAGTGATATGTGTTCATTGTAGGAAGTTCAGAAAAATTCAGAAATACATAAAGAAGGAAATAAATGCCACTCCAAATCCCAGGGGTAATTACTAACATATGGTCTATTTTATTTAGTCTTATTACTAATTTATGTGTGTATTTAAATGGGATCAATGTTTCATTATGGTTTCTATTAACATGTCAGTAGTATTTCCCCACATCATTAAATAATCTTCAAAACAATGTGATTTACATGGTCGTTGAATATTCCTCAAGTGGATAGATCGAATCTCCTCCTCCTGACTTTGAACTTGGCTGTTCAAAGTCAGACTTTTCTTTTGTAAAATAACTAAATCCTCCAAAATGCAAAAAAAATTTTTTTATGAAAAATGAGGGCCATCCTTACATAAAAACCTTTGTACCTATCTCTGACTATTTCCTTAGAATAACTAAGGAATAGAATCCTTAGAAATAGAACTGTTTCCAAGAAATAGCAAGACCAGATCAAGAGGTGGGGATGTTTTAAAAGCCCTTGATTTGGATGCAAAACTGTCCTGTCCTCCAGAAGGAGGCACCAATGGCCCTGACCACTGTCCCCTGAGGCTCCTCCTGTCACACCATCCCCACCACTGGTGTTTCTTTGTACTCTAAGAGGCAGAAGGGGCATCTGATTGTCTAAACTTGCCTTTCTTTGATTGTGACTGGAAACACTTTCAGGTGTTTGTCATTTTGGCTTTATGTTTTATAAACAGTCTGTATTTTACTCTCTTTTCTATTGTCCAGGGTGTTCATCTTGTTAATTGTATAACTCCATGTAAATCTAAAGGATTTCAACTCGGTCTGTCACATATGTGGCAAGAATTTTTCCAAAACGTAAGCCCTTACATTTTTAAAATATGTTTTTTGACATACAGAAGTATTAAATGTTCATTATTATCAAAACTCTCAAACTATTCCCTTTCCACTGTGGCAAATCAGAAGAAACCCAGTATTTAATAAGGTAATTTGATATTTTGAGAGCACACAAATGTATATTTTTTCCCTTCAAAAATAGGTCACCATAATTTGGCACTTAGTATCAAAAGCCTTAAAACTGGTCTTATTTTTGATTAAGCAAGTCCATGTTTCAGAATTAGTTCAAGGGAAACAAGTACCAAAAATATTTACTTAAAAGTTGTACAGTAGTGTTTTAAATAGCAGGAAAAAAA
>PVKY010012561.1:0-11464 GCA_004027775.1 Bradypus variegatus | reverse complement strand
AAATTGACCATTAGCAAAAAACAAATCTTTTAAAAAGGTAGCCAACAGTCATAAAAATTTATATCAGCTCTGATGCTCTCAGTGAAGTATAAAAACCAACAAAATTGGGGGAAAACAAGCAGCTTACTCTTCTGTCCTCTCTCTGAGTGGTGGCCTCCCACTCCACCCTTTTAGCAAGGTCTCTGTGTTACAGTAGTATCTTATTTTGGAGATGAAAATAGTGAAATAAAATGGAAATTGGATCAAAATGTATTATCCCTAGGAATTAAGACAACAAAGGCAAATCTTAAATCAAAACAGCAATCTGTTGATTCTTCTTGGAAACTGGGCCATTTCACTGCCACGAAATGGAAAGCTTTTAAGTGTTCAAAAGTGTCATTACTTCATAATTAAAAGAGAAATCCACTTTGCTTCTTCTGCTTGGGGGAGTTTTGTTTTGTTTTTAATCACTGCTCTAAATATTTTATCTATGAAATAACATTCTGAGTTTTTGACTGCATTTTGATAATTAGATATCAGAGCTTTTTAAAGCACCATTTCAATATTCCTTTGATACAATTCATTTTTCATTAACATGTTAATTGAAATTGTATAAAGTGGAATGCTTTTCACCTCAGTCTGCCACACTGAATAATTTGATCTAAGCAGACTGTGACTCCATAGTCTTCGTCTACATGTTTTTTATCTTCCCATCATATTCAATTAATAGCAAGGTATTTATTTAGTTCTCCTTAATGGAACAAGCATTTCCTCAGTACATCCAGTCACTGTTTCATGGATGCCAGCTCTGTGCAATGCACTGAATTGGATCCATGAGGAAAAAATGCAGGGAGAGAGCCAAGGTGAGAACATGCAGGACCAACTCTCCAAATGGAATAAAATTGAGGGCAGTGAAAGACATAAACAAAGGGCAAATAGGACAATTGAGAGGATTAGAAAAGGCTGTGCAGACTCACTTATTGAGCAGTTTCTATGAGATAAACAATGTGAGGGATTTGGAAATGAACTCACCAATAACTGGATAAACATCCAGTTATATAAAAATTATTAAAGAGCATTTAATGTGGCTCTTAAACATGAAAGGAAAAATATTACACCAACACCACAAGGCAAAAATGAATCCAGAATGAGGCTAGTTCTGGAAGATGCCATCCATGGGGTGACAGTGAACACGAGGAGAACAACAACCTCCCAGGGGTCCTTACACCCTTTTGATGAGTAGATTGTCAAGTTCCTCAGAAATCTGTGACTCTGCTCACCAGGCCTAAAGTAGGAACAGGGAGACGCAGAAGCTGGAGGTTGAGCGGTCTGACTTGTCCGTATCACAAGGCTTGGACCGTAAGCTGCATTTTCCATCTCAGTCTAATTTTGGGGAGGCAAACATATCAGAAGACCTATAAAAACCTTCTAAAAATATTCTTTAAGAATCCAATTTGTGGATTTTCAATTAATTTTCCCAGACATCTTACAAATATTAATCCATGTCCTCAACCATGACACCAAGGGTTTCAGAAAGAGAATTAAAATGTTTTTATTTCTCAATTTTAGTAGAAATATATTGGAATCCTGCTGTGCCGCATTTTTAATCAACCCTCCATTTGTTAAGCCGTGATTATTTCTTGTCCTCGGGGACGGACAGTTACCTTACCTTATAGTCTACACATTGGAATTAAACTGAATGGTGATGAATTCATACTCAGCGAATATTTGTAGAGCTTTTCCTATTACTATGCACAGCACTGAGAGGTTTTGCTTAGATGTTTTACCACAGCCCGGAGGACAGAACTATAGTCCTTGTCTGGTTCAAGGCGTCCAAAAGCTCCTGCCTAGACTGTGACCCCTTCGTGGCCCTCCACGCTTTTAAGCAGTGGTGTTTGCAGGAGCCCCCAGCTATCTCCATGGTAAATTCCATGAACATTTGATTTGTAAGACCACACCATATTTGCAATAGTTTGTCAGATAAGCTACAGGAATATTTTATATTTCAAAGGTGTGTCCTCAAACAGAATACCAAAATCTTCCCCCAAGAATGCTAAGGACTGTCCCTGCCACATGCCATTAACTAGAGAGAAGAACCACTCTCTCCCTGAGGTACCAAGAAATCAACAACTCGGCTGTCACTTAGAGCCATTCCCATTGAGAAGTGGCTAACCGATAATAAATGCGAAGGGTAATCTGGGCGCTGATAGAACCAATATGTTTAAACAGTTTTTAGAATGGAAAGAACGTAGCTTTTTCTCAGATAGCTAAGAGAAATTTATGATTGGTACAGAATAATTAGCAACCCGGGTCCGCAAGAGTCCCAGCAACTGCATCATGCCGGCGTGCAGCAGAATGAAAGCGAGCAGTGGGGCAGGGGTTCCTACTAAACACCGAGCCCAAGGACTTGCTTAGCGATGGTCGTTTCTGTATTTCCATGTGTCATGAAGTAAATCTGATACCTGCTCTTATAACGAATGTTCAACCTGACTATAGTTACCCATTCAAGATTAATTCACACTTTCAGCATAATAAAATCTTCTAGAAAGGCTAATTCCTCTGTCTTAACTCTAAGGAGATGAGATTATAGAGTTAAAAATCAGCCAGAAGAAAATATGTAAGAAAAGCCTCTTTCTCCCCTCTCCACCAATCTCTTCTTTTACCCATGTAGTTAAACTACATTGTAAGTTTGCTTTTCTTTATGCTACTTTCTAAAAAATCTTATTTTGCTTGACAGGGAAGCCGTGATTTGCCCTTTCTATTTCTTCAACAATTGTTTAATGCGTCAAAGTGTTAGATGTATTTACCTAGGAAAGTGACAGGAGAAATATGGAAACAAAGTCAATCTCTTCTAATTGAACATTCCCAGTATTTGGAATGGAGTATTACATAATTACATGCATGTAGAAATTAGCAAGTCAGCCTAAACACTGTTGGATTGTTGTGCTGGAGACCCTGGTACCCAATAAAGGTAAAAAAAAAATAATGAAATGTAAATATAATCACTGCTATTATTATCTCATATTAAAGTATTGAGAATAATGTTTCATAAGGAAGTGATATCCATCATCCCTTTCTCAGAAGGAAAAATGATTTAATCAAACAGATTTGCTTCACTACCCTGAATGAGCTTGTGATTAAGTTTTTTCCAGTTACCTCTTTTTTCCATTGCCTGTTGCCTCCTCTTGAAATTGTTAACAACGGTAAAACTGTACACCATCCATAGCTAAGTTTTGTAGTTTGAAACATTCTGTAATTTGCAGTGCACCCCCAGCTCAGCTTCCTCTCCTGCAGCCATGCCACTATGGGTAACGGGTGACCTTTAACCTTCTTAGTTGTGACTCAGCTTTCACTCTCCACGTCCTGGAGACTCCAAGTTCTCCTGCTGGTTCTCTTAAAGCCCAGAGCCCCCTCCTTACCCCTGGAGTGGGCAGACATCCTTATTCCGGATTCAGCCTCTTATGCAGTCTATGGACAGTTTGGCAAGACATTAGAACCAGCAAGTTCTGCATAGATGGTCTAATAGCTATTGTTCAGGAGGGAGATGCTGGCGTCTTTGGAACCACCCTCCCCCTTTAAGGCTGTTGCCAAAACTTCAAGACCACAGGAAAAGTCACATTTAGTATCCAGTTACATATATTACTAAGAAAATGGATCAACTCCTCAATTGTATAAACTGTTTAGTGGCAGTTTTTTGCTTGCCCTACCACTGAGACCAGGAAAATGGGGGCTGACTATGGAAATCATTAGGGGATAACCAGTAGGAACCGCTAAACAGTTCAACTCTGTTATTTTTCATCCTAATCTACAGAAAATGGTCATTTCTAACTGGATGAAGTCTCCATAAATAAACTTTTCTGCTTATGCTTTTGGTTAATTTATATATAAATGGTGTAATGTTCTTGCATAGGAAATTGTATTTCATCGTTGATTTTAGCCATGCCTTGTGTTTCAGATCAAAGTTAAATAAAATGTACATTTTGGAGGTCATCAAGGACTGATTTTACCTCATGGACAAGTGTTCTCTTCTGAGAAAAATCCTTATTTTATAAATATATGCTAATGCTTTGTTGATGCTTAATGTTCAGTAAGAGCAATTGTTATAATTTGCCCATCAGGAAGCTTTGTAAAATGCATATGGCAACAACATCGTCTTGTAACATCACAGAATGCATGCAGGTATACACAGCCATGGCTTGTGTCTTCACTTTGCCAAGAAGCAAGCCCAATTCCTGCTGAACTTCCGGAGGAACTACACATGCACACACGCACACACGCACACACATGCGCACACACGCATGGGCGCACACACACACATGCACACACACATACACAGCACATACACACACGTGCGCACACACACATGCACACGCATGCGGGCGCACGTGTCCATGAATGCTAAAGCAAACATGTGCCTCTGAGTATGTGCAAGGGCATATTTTCTCTCTTTAATTATCTGATGATAAGATAATCACCTGACCTGAAAGTTAATTATTAATTAGTATTCTTTGCTCTTAAATCTACCTTGCTTGATATTAATATAGCCACTCCAGCTTTCTTTTGACTAATGTTAGCAAGAGTTATATTTTAAGTTCTTTTATGTTTAACCTACTTATGTTTTTATACTTGATGCATTTCTTACAGGTGGAATATAGTTTCAATATTACCTTTGGAGCCATTTTTTCTTTCATTGGCTTGTTAGCTGTGCTTGTTATTTTGTAAGTTAGGTGCTTGCTTTAGGATTAATAGAATACGCCATTCATTCATCACAGTCTACTTTGAAGTAATATACATTTCACATGTAGTATAAGAACTTTACCATAACGTACTTCCATTTTGTCCTCCCAACACTCATAGTGTTGTCAGTCATACATTTTACTTTTGTAAATGTTATAAATCCTCATAGTGCATAGTTATCACTTTTTAAACTATTATCTTTAAAGAGATTTAAATAATAAGGAAAATCTTATATATTTACCTATGTAGTTATCATTTCTTGTGCTTTTCTTTTCCCTGTGTACATTCATATTTCTATCTGGTACCATTTTCCTTCTGTCTGGAAGATTTTATTCAACATTTCTTGCAGCGTGGATCTGCTATTGATTAATTCTTTCAGTTTTTTATATATCTGAAAAAATATTTTGTTCACTTTCATTTTGAAATGTATCTTTGCTGAATGTGCAATTGTAGGTTGATTTTTTTTTTCTTTCAGTACTTTAAAGCTGTTGCTCCACCGTCTTCTCACTTGGATTGTTTCTGGCAAGAAATTTACTGTCATCCTTGTCTTTGTTCCTCTCTCTATGTGTCTTTTCTCTCGCTGTTTTTTAAGATATTCTCTCTATCACTGGTTTTGAGCAATTTGACTATATATGGTGTAGTTTTCTATAAGCTTTGGTATAGTTTTCTTCATGTGTGAGTTTTTTGTTTTTGTTGTTGCTGTTTTTTGTGCCTGGGGTTCGCTGAGATTATTGGCTTTGTGGGTTATAGCTTTTATCAAATTTGGAATATTTTCAGTCATTTCCTCAAACATTTTTTCTGTCTTCTCTTCCTCCTCTCCTTTAGCAATTCCAAATTACGTATATGTTAGGTTTCTTGATGTTGTCACACAGCTTACCAATGTTCAGCTAATTTTTTTTTATTTTCTTTTCTCTCTGTGTTATATTTTGTGTAGTTGTTATTACTAATCTTCAAGTTCACTAATATTTTTTCCTGCAGTATCTAATCTGCTATTAATCCAAGCCAGTGTATTTTTCATCTCACACATTGTAATTTCATCTCTTGAGGTTTTACTTTGGTCTTTTATGACTTTCTGTCTCTCCTTAACTTTTTAAACCTGTAGAATACAGTTATAATTACTGTTTTAGTGCCCTTGCCTGCTGAATGTGATATCTGTGTCAGTTCTGGGTCAGTTTTGAATGATTGAATTGTCCTCAGTAAGAGTCATGTTTTTCTGCTTCTTTGCACACCTGGATTTTTAATGACGGCCTTTTTGATATATAATTCACACAACATAAAATTAATGTTTTTAAAGTATATAATTTAAACTTTCTAATATATTCACAGAGTCGTGCAACCCTCACTACTATCTTCTTTTAGAACATATTCATCACCTAAAAAAAAACCCATATCCACTACCATTCACTCCTCTTTCTCCCCTTCCCCTTTGCCAAGAAACCACTAATCTACTCTTTGTTTCTATGATTTGCTTATTGTGGACATTACATATAAATGGAATGCTAAATGTGTGGTCTTTTGTGATTTGATTCTTTGACTTAGTGTCATGTTTTCAAGGTTCATCCCTATTGTAGCATGTATCAGCACCTCTTTCCTTTTTATTGCTGAACAATAGTCCATATCTGCATACAACACATTTTGCTTATCCATTTATTAGTTGATAGACATTTGGGTTGTTCATATCTAGAAACTTTTGATAGGATACCAAATGTTGTAAATTTGACTTTGTTTGGTGCTGGATGTTTTTATTCACATAAATATTCCTGACTTTTGTTCTGGGATATAGTTAAGTTACATAGTGACAATTTGATCATTCTGCATCTTGCTTTTAAGATTTACTAGACAGTACCCAGAGCATTGTTCAGTCCAGGGCTAATTATTCCCCATCACTGAGGTAAGACCCTTATGTCTTCAGCCAGTGCCCCATGAATCTCGAAGTTTTCCTGTCTTCCTGGAGAGAACAGGAACTAATAGCTCTGAGTGAGTACTGGGGCACTGTTACCTCAGATCCTTCCTGGTGGATTTATTTCCTGGCCTCAGGTAAATGTCTGATATGCTTGCTGATCATTGCTCAGTTGAATGCAGGACCCTTTGCACATCTTCAGAATTCTCTCTCATTTCTTTCTGGTATTCTCTTCAGAAAACTCTAGTTTCCTCCCTGTCACTCAGCTCTGTCTCCTTACCTCAGGAATGCTCCTGGGCTCTTCCGATATCCCTTTCCCTGTACCATGCCTGGAAACTTTTTAAAATTGTAGGCTGCAATTGTAGGGCTTCACTCATCAATTTCTTACCTCTCAGGAATCACTTTCCTTTGCTGCCTGATATGCAATGCCTTTCAAGATATTGACAGCAGTTTTGTGTGTTCTTTGGTTGTTTTAGGCATGAGGGGAAATGTGGTTCTTATTATTCCATCTTGGCCGAAAACAGAAATATTGTGACCCATAAGTAAAAGGGTTAAATTATTCATTGGTGGCTATCAAAGCTGTTGCATAGAAAATGTACACTACGGGTCACCGAAACTTACTAATTTTTCCCATGGCAACTCCAGTGTTTTCAGTGGGAACTAGTGGGGATTTTTGTCTGTTATTGTAGATAAGGTTTTGGTGGCAGTTATATGTTAATAAGCCTTCTAGTAGGAAATCAATTTGTGCCTTTTACCTTTTTGAATATGGGATCATTTATGTCTCCTCTCACAGGTTATCAGCGAGTTTGAAGCCTCCCCTGACTCCTTTTCCTACAGAATCCCTAACCTGAGTCGGAATCGCCAGTACAGCGTCTGGGTGGTGGCTGTGACTTCCGCTGGGAGGGGCAACAGCAGTGAAATCATCACAGTGGAGCCACTAGCTAAAGGTGTGCCGCTCTAGCACAGGCCTCACTGCCCACTGGAACTGGACTGCCTTTGCTTTGTCTCTTTATTATCTAGAACAAAGCTCTTAATGCCCTAAAAATCAAGTACACTAGAACCTCAAATATTGTTATGTTTCAGCCCAGGAAACAGAGCTGTTGCTAGCTGACACTGCACTTTTGTGCAAATCAGAAGAAGACTCCCCTATAGTGTGAGTGGGTTTGCATCTGAAAGTGTCTCTGGGAAAATTAGGAAAAGGTATCCCCATTCACCAATTTGGGTAAGTGAATATCTCTAGGTGGTAGCTTCCCAAGACAGTTCTATTGTCATCAAAATCAGGAATCACACTTCTTAAAGAGAAATTATATCTTTTCGTCAGTGAAATTGGAACTATTACAAATAGAAGGAAATCACTATTCTTCTAGTGATAGAATGCATAGACATATAGTTTAAGTAACGGTGGGAAATTGGAATCGCAAAAAAACTCCTAGAAGTGACTATAACACCACATTTAAGTGTTAGACTGATCCTAAAATGTCCATATAGGCATGGGTTTTTCTGTTCTACTTCTGATAATCACTGTCGTCCAGTGTGGCCAGGGTCTCCTTAAACTAGCACTCATTGTGAGTAAAATTTCCTTGCATCACAATTTCAGACCAGCGCAAGATGCCCACTGCTTTTAGAATGCAGAATGTTGGCAATTTATCACTAATATGGCCTCTCAGTGGGGCTGAAAGAAGATGTAAACATTCCCAGATACCAGATATACCCCCAGGACCTCAATGTGCTGGCTAAAAAATAGGCAGAATAGAAATAGTGAGGGAAAAAAAAGAGTAGTGTCACATTTTGAACACAAATGCAAGTATGTAAGTGCATTGTTCATAAGGAAAATAAGTTGGTGGGTTTTTTATCTGTCGCACTCTCAGAGCATGATATACAGCCACTCACACACCAACATTTAGACAACAATGATTATCAAAGAAAACGTTGGACATAAGGACTGCATTCTTGGATGAAAAAGGAACTGCACCATAAAATATAGGATGTGCGACAGCTTCACCTCCTCTCTGCCTTTCTGTTATCAATATTATATCTCTAGATAGAGCCAGGAATGGCCCAGCTAATGAAGTAGTGTGTGATGTACTTCATTAGATGAAAACCAGCTACTCCCATAGGAGTGGGATGTGTCGGTACAGATCAAATGTCATTTGGTCATTTAATAAATTCTTTTAAGTGCCTACTGTGTGTCAGACACTATGATTTAGTCAAGGGAGTCTGTCCACTGATGCAAATATTCCCAAAGTCTCAGTGGCTTAATATAATAACAGTTCAACACAGACGTTTCTGGTCAGGTGGCTCTCCTGGGTGGTTTGGTCCATGTAGTGGGTTGGGGCCTATGGCTTCCTCCATCTCGTGGCTTTACCACCCTGGAGCCCTTCACTTCCAGCTCCACAGATGGGGAAAGAGAGCTCATGGATGGTTGTGTGATTGGTTTCTATGGGCCAAACATGAAAGCATATACATCATTTTTGCCCACATTCCATTCTCTATAACAAAGTATAGACCAGACTAATTTGCAAAGCAGGACTGGGAAATGAAGTCTAGCTGAATGTCCACAAGAAAAAGAATACACAGGAGTCTCTTCTAAGGAATATCTAAAACAGATACATTTACTTTCTGTCCTTATGGAGCTTATAGTCTGGTGGAGAGGCAATAAGCGAAGTATGACAGAAATAAATGTATAATTCTAAACCACATTAAGTGATATAAAGAAAAAAAAACATGAGAGGAACTCACTTAACAAGGCTAGAGAATGAGGGTGAGCTTGACTGCACAAGGAAGGCTTTCCCACACAAGGATGTGTAAATGTCATTATGTGAAAAAGGGAGAAGTTAGTGTTCCAAGAGGAAGGAAGCAAAGTTGGAAGCCTGAGAAAGAATTGAGCATGTTGTAGAGCTGGATGCGGGAGCCTAGTGGGGCCTGGGGAGGAAAGAGTAGTATCAGATGAGCCTGAAAAGGAAGGTGGGGCCTGGTCATGCTAGACTTGCTAAGCCAGGTTAAGGAATTCAGATTTTACTCAAGTGAGACAGGAAAACATGCCACTTTTGAACAGTGGAGAGATATTAAACTATTGCGTTTGGGTGTGATTTTTAACTTTTAGTAAATATTATTTTTCTCTTAATCAGTTTTTGATTAAGAGAAATTTTTCAAAAATAGTACAGGGTTGTTATATATCCTGCACCTAGCTTCCCCTCTCAAGGACGTCTTACATTAGTATGGCACCTTTGTTACAAACAATGGCATGTGTGTTTTTCCTAAGATCATGCTGATATCTGTGTCCTGAAAGAACTGCAGGAAGGTGAGTGTAGGAAAAGCAGGAGCCCAGCATGGCTTGAACTAGTGTGGTAGCAGCAAGGATGGAAAGAAGCAGAAGGGTCTAAGAACTGACATGACTTGGTGGTAAATCAGATATGGACAAGGTGAGGAGAAAGAGAGGAAGAATGAGCCCTCAAATGCTAGACTGAGTTATTGTAAGTGGAACTGTCATTTTATAGTCAGGGAAGACAGAGTAGCAGATTGTGAGTCCTCTGAGACGAGATAAAGAGTTGAAATTTGGATGTGTTAAATCTGAGGTCAGTGAAGGCCATCATCATGGAGCTGTTTGTGCAGTTAAAGTAGCTTCTGTACTGGAGAGACTCCTGCTGAAGGTAGAGATGTGAGAGTGGTCACCCAATCACCCTGCAGTTCCGGACGTGAGTGAGAACAGTGGGAGAGAGAGTGGGGCCCAAAGAGAGGAAGGCACAGGACTGAGCTCCAAGCCACATCAGCTTGCTCTGGTGGACACAGAGAGAGAGGAATAGGACCTGGCAAAGAAAAAGTGGTGAGGTCAGAGAGGAAGGAGAAAACCAAGAGGCTACTGTGTCATGAATTCAAAGCAGATGCTTTGAAAATGAGCATCTGTGGTAGATGGTGCCAGGCAGTCAAGGGAAACAAAGCTAAGAATCACCCGTTTTTGGCCACACAGAGAACTTCCTCAAACTCTGTGAGAGCAGCAGTGGTGGAGAGGGGTGGGCAGAAGCGAGATGAGGTGAAGCAAGAGGGTGAACAGGAAGTGAGGAAGCAGACTGCCCTGGGGAAATTTCTTTCAAATACCTCATTTAGAAGGAGTGTAGAGAAAGAGAAGAAACCAGAGGGAAAGACCATGTCCAAGAAAGGTCCTGATTTTATTTTTTAAAATATGCCAGTTCTCAGAGTGTGTTTGCGTGGCAATGAGAAGAGTCCAGTAGAGAGGGAGAGTTGATGGTACAGGAGAAAGAGCAGGTGACCACAGGAGTGAGGTTTGGAGGAGGTGGGAGGTGGGATACGCTGAGCACCTGTGGAAGGTGAGGGGCAGACACAAGTACATATATAGATTTGGCAGGAAATGCAGGGTTTCCAGCCAGTATCTTCTGTTGAGTATTAGGCAGTTTCGGGATTGCCAAGAGAGAATCAGGAGTTGAGGAGAGGAAGGACAATGGAAAATCATCACTGCAGAGAAGTGGGATGGAAATTCACTGGGAAATAGTTAAGACTGGCAGGACTGAGCCTCCAGTTGAATTTGGTGACCATGAGTACATAGTGGCCCCCAGTTGCTCCGTTGCCTGGACTTCTCCAGAAATGTTGAGCTTCTCATGCTCAAGTGGGTTATCTAGAGTCAAGCATTGTTGAGATGGATTTTGTGGATAGGAGTTGAATTAGGGGATGTCTCCAATGTAGAGGGGATGTTCAGTCAGGCAGGCACAACCCTGTGGCCCCAGAGGCTGGCAAACCATTGAGGCAGGAATGCCTCACAGGCAGAGGAGAAAGGGGCACTTGATTTTGTTGCAGTTTGGGGATCAAGGCAGCCTGCAGCAGTAACAAAAGAAG
>PVKY010012560.1:0-11463 GCA_004027775.1 Bradypus variegatus | reverse complement strand
GCAAGGGGCACGGTTTCTTTCTCCTTTTGGCTCCCCTCTGCCTTCCTGGCTCCGAGACAGTCAGCAGCGGGTGTGGGAAGGGCTATCCTCCACCCCAGATATTGAGGCATTGGCACCACCCGTTCCTGCTGCACTTCACTGCATAGTTCTTGCCCCCATATCCTCAACCACTCCCAGTTGTTTTTCTTTGAAAAGAACTAGTCTGTCTCCAAACGCCAATCCATGGTTTCCCCACACCACAGCACGGCTCCTGGACTTTCAGCCGGCTCACTCTCTCATTTCAGAATGCAGACTCCCGGTTTCACCAAATGCACGGTCCCTGTGGATTTAGCAGACCTTGTACGGCTGGTACATCGCTGGAACTGGTGTTCTGGGTCACTTTCTGGCTTTTATCTAGTATTTTTCACAGAGGTGTTTTCCTGCCTTGTCTCACCTAGCCACCATCTTAGGTTCTCCTCACCATGTTATATATTGATGTGTTTTTGTCCCTCTTTCAACTAGAAGGTAATCGTCACAAGGTCAAGGACTTTGTGTCGGTCACTGCTGTGCATTTCTGTTGTCTGGGAGAGTAATAGTTGAAGCTCTAGGATCACTTGTTGAAAGAGAGGATGAATGAGCAAATGGATGAGTGAGTGATTCACTTACCATTTGGTCAGGTTATTTCTTTTTCTTGTGTGACCTGCTTTTTTAGATCCTGTCTGGCTTTGGTCTCACATACATATTTTTATCCTAACTAAAATTTCCTTTTAGGAGTTGTTTTCCATGTGGATGCTCTATCTGCATTACCAGAATTTTTCTCCTCAGAGGTTTGGGGGACCCACTGTGCTCAACCATGGGACATCAGAGTTGTTTCCACGTAATAGGATGGCAGGTTTACTCAATATACTGAATGACCAAGGAACGATGTGGGAAATTTGATTTCAGGGCTTCTGAGAAGGTTTTCCTCTTCAAATATTTATCTTCTGCACCTTTTAATGGAAATTTGAATTTCCACAATTAGACATTCCTTTATTTGGTGTATCCTTTGTTTCTCTCTGTAACCTGCAAATCTCTCCTAAAAATGCTAGAATTTGATTCTATGTGATTGCAGTGCTCTACTTATATCATGACTGGCTAAAAAATACTCTCAAACTATGTATTTGTGTTTGAGTTGAAAAGAAAAAAATATTTTGACAGCATGAAATATTACTGGTCATCTGTAACTGACAATAACTTTGTCACCAACAGAGGAATTAATAGATGCATCTTTTTTTTCTTTTCAGACCAGAACTCAGCTAGACCAACATTTACTTTTGCTCGTAATGGTTAGGCAGATAGCTAGTGTCTACTGAACTTGCTCTCTGTGCCACCTGACACAGCTTCATGGGTTGCCATTCATGTTTTTCATCTACCAGAGTATCATTTCATTAAGCATATGTGCCTTAAATCAGATAAACCTGACTTTGAATCTTGCTCTTCCACTTGATTATTTGACCTTGGGGGAGTTACTTCTTTATGCCAGTTTTCCCGTCTGTAAAATAGGAAATTTCATCGAGTTGCTGGCAAGGTTAAATGAAGTAATCCACTTAAATTGCTTACCAAGTGCCTGGCACAGAATCAGCCTTCAACAAATGTTGGCTCTTACTGTTGTCCCTTGGGGGCATATGATTCCCTGGTAGCCCAAATAAATTAATGCCTTGTCTATACTGTTCAGCCAGACCCTTTGAGAAAAGTAAATCAATCCTATTCACTCACATTGGTAAGGGGCTATGGGGATTGATTTATTTCTTGCATTTCAAGGCTTTCTACTCTCCTTGAGGCATTTCAACAGCTGGTTTGAAAGTGCTACTCACTTATTTGAGAAAGGACACCAACCTTTGAGACTTGCCATATTGCCCTTCGAAGCAATTCCATGAAAGGCACGGCATTGGGAGACAGAGGGTTGGAAAGTCACTGGTGCTAGCCGTTAAAGAGAATAACCCAGGCAGTCGCAAAGCCAAGTTTTCCGGAGGCCGGAGCCCTACTGTGGTTGCGTCTTCTAAAGGAGAATGCGAGGAACGTTCAGCTGAACGGACTCCTTTGATTTCTTATTCTGTCAGATCCTAGAGGTCTTTCTCACATTGGTGGAGTTCACAGTGTGCAGTTTTCATGGCTGCCGGGTGATTTGTGGCTAAACATAGATCGGGCTTTTGAAAAAAAACTAAAGAGAAAGAGATGAGTGAAGACTACGAAAAGAAGCATGTTTTTAAAAGTAATATAGAAGCCCTTTACCACAGTGCTTTTTTCCTTTGCCTCTTGCTGGGTTGGCATTTTCTCTGAGGTGGTAAACAACAGCAATAGCGATAAATGTCTTGTATTTCTTTAGAGGATTTGTCATTTGCCAGTGAATGGAAGCTGGGTGTTTGGGGCTGATGAACTACCAAGAGGGTTTTTGTGGTAAACTGTAGTCATTGAACTTTCCTTTTCATTTTTCACCATACTGGCTTCCAGAATTCATCCATTGCTAATTTGTGTAGGGTCATGATAAATTAATTGAAGAAGCAGTTTATTTAGCATGGCCCATTCCTTTCAAACAAGCAAACAAATTACTGTAACTTGGTACAGTCTAAACTTGAGGTTCACAATCTTTGCTGAACTTGATTGCTGGAGCTTAGGCCAATTCAGTCCTGACATCTGTAATATTAGGGCCTTTGATGTAATCGATGAAATCCTTGCAAATAAAATATTGTGTGTGCACCTGTGCAGAGGTATATGTTCTGTTTTCTGTGGCAGCAAGGGACTGAGGAGATATGTAAAAGGACGAAAGAAGAAATGGAATTAATGTTTATTGAACATTTATTATATGCCAGGCTCATTTTACAGATGGGAAAACAGAGCTGGGCCAGCCGAGTTTGACTCCAAAGCACGCCTGCCTTCTACACCCGCTTTTTACCTATCTTATTCACTAACTATATCACAGGAGCCTCATATTCAGCTGCTTTACTGAATTCCCTCCTTGAAATCCAGAGAACTCTTTTTTCAGAAAACACTTTGGGAAAGAGGGTTTGAAATGAGTACCTGGTAACGATCGACCCCAGCATATTCTTATGTTGTTGTATTTTGCCCTGGAATACAGAGCTACACGTGCCGTGAGACTTGAAGGGCAAGACATACACGTGCCATGAGACATGAAGGGCAAGACCTCTGCTTTATTGACCATGGAAAATAGGGTGAGACTCGAGGGAAGGGAGGAGAAAGGGCTCCAGAGCCTCTGGAGCAGGACTGTCTCTGGGGAAAGGCAGACCTGGACTTCTCCCTGTCTCATGTCTGAGAACTGGAAATGTGTTGTTGCCCCTATTCACCTGGCATGAGGAAGACCTCCGTCCATCACCCAAATCCCTTCCCAGCCCATGGAAAAATTTTCAAACCTTGGAAAATCACATGAAAAGGGACACACCTCAAAGGATTGTGCAAATCCATTTTCCACACTGGACTTTTCACAAGACTTGTGATTCTCAGCTTTCAAGCATTTTAAATGCCATTCATTGTGAGAGAGTTTGATCAGTATTAGATTTATTGAAGATTTGCTTCCAGATTTTGGCACCTGCTGCTTGTTTTTAAAATTTAATCTAGTTTCTTGGTAGCATATGCTTATTTTTTATTGCCTTTTTTTTTTTTTTACTTTAAACAATCACAAAGCTGGGAAATTTTTTCACAAATCTCAAATGTGACAGTAGATATGAAAATGGTCTTAGTGTTTAGTTACTCTTCCAGAAGTGAATGAGTCTGATGGTGTTTATCTGAATGCTGTAGGGTTGTAGCAATACTGTGGGTTTGAGGAATGTTGTAATAAACCACAAAAGGAAATTTTGTCTAAAGTGATTCTCCAGGTATGGATGACGTGCTGTGAGTGTTGTTTTGTTTTTTGTATAAACAATAGTGTATCCATGTCATTGTGTTTCTTCCCCTTATTTGTATGCATGCATGTGCGTGTGTGTGTGTATTATTGCGTTTCTTCAACAATTAATTGTAAACTAAGGGAAAATATGCCTAAGTTAGTTTAAATAACAGCATGGCTGTATGCATAAAAAAAGTACTCCAATTAAATACAGTGGCCTGGCATTAACTCATTTTTAATATGTATAACTTTATCCCAGTGGCAAGGGTTCATATGAGTAGAAATAGTTTCCTATATCAAGAAGGTTGGAAAGTTGGAGGTCATCTTTGTTTAAAATAATGTATGTGCAACTTGTCACATTGATGCACTGTCCTACCAATTAAAAACAGAAGGTCAACTTTCACACAAAGTCATCTAGTTTTGTGACTTGAAACTCCATGACAGGTTCAGCTGCATAAATTAGGTTCGTTTGGATTTCAGGTGGAATGGCAACCCCTTCCGATTAATTCTTCTCTCTCAGTAGCTTCAAGTCTGAGACACACCCACTGTATTTTATTATTTCCTTCCTTTATTCCCTTCATCCTGTGCCATCTATTACCACTGTGGGCTGTAGTGGTTTTCTCTAGGAAATAAAAGATGTTTAGTAATTCAAAGCCAGCAGACTTCTTTATCCACAGGCAAAGACTTGGCCCCAGAAAGATAGACTATATGTACGCTTGATGTCATGGCTTAAGTTTTCTTTTGAATCTTACATTTTCCTTACTTCTTCTTCTTTTAAATGTATCAAACCAAAACAGATATTCCTGGAGGACCTCTGAGTGGAAAGAATGCCAAGTCTCTCTCCTGCTGGAGCAGCAGGACCCCCACTGGCAGGCTGCAGGACCTGTCTGTGGTGGTGGGATCCAGACCCGGGAGGTGTACTGCTCCCAGAGCACAGCGGCGTCCGTGACACAGAGGACCGAGGAAGGTAGGCGGCCAGCTCCGGGGACAGAGGGCACTGCTGCTTCGAAGGGACGCCAACTGCAGCCCATGCCCCAGCATTCTTTTCAATGTAATAGACCCCCAGCATTTCTGATTTAATGTTTGTTCTATTAACTGTTCGCAAACCACCCCTAAATTCTGCAATTTGCAGTAATTTAGAATAGTTAAAAATAGTAGTTATGATAATAACACCTGTCTCAAAGGGTCATTGTGATAGTTAAACGAGAAAGTGTGCCTAAGGTCTGTAGCACAAATTGAATGCTACAGTTGAAAGGTCTGGAATGCTGGAGTCAGTCAATTTGGAATGAATGAGTAGCACTTCTGTTTTATTTCATTTTGTTTTTCCCTCAAAGGGTATGTGATTTTTTTTTTGAGTGAATTTGTGAATATGAGCATGTATATAGATGTATTCCCTTCAAATGTCAAAGATTCACTTTTTGTGTGTGCCAAATTTTAATTTATCTGAATAAACTTCTTCTTAAGTTCTCCATTAGGCAGACACAACCACAGCACTAGTCTATTTGTTTCAGGGCTTGCGACAGTGATAACAAAATAGAGGCTACATAATTTGTCCAGATTTATATAAGTCAATTGATTGAAAAAGCCAAGGGTGGACAGAGAAGCATCTACTCTAGAAGAACGTGTGGCCTCTTCCAGCAATACTGGAGAGCACGTTGTGTCTCTGGAAGTGGTCAAGGTGGGAATGGATTTTGGGCCTGCTGAGTGTGAACTTTGGTTAGGAGGGTGAGCTGCGAGCTGTCTTGCTGTGGTAATGCATCCTTTTTTTCTAAAGTTTTTCCTACCCAGTGCTATTTTGTGACATGGCATCTCAGAGTTCCAGAGGTACCAATGACCATAGCTTTTGGGGATGGTGCATCTTATGACTCCTAGTGGGAAAAACTAAACAGACTCCTTAGTATTTTGCTTCAAGTATTGACATTAAACGGCTAGATTTACAGGTCTAGAGGTCCATGAAAAATAATAGTCAAATTTTCTCCCTTCTCTGATTTCACCTTCGGAAAATTTCAACTCATATTTTTTCTGTTCCAGGACAGAACATGATTATGCTTACTCCTCTGATTAGAGGAATAGAATTTAGATCAAAAGCTCCAAATTATTCTTTCAAACCTTGGTGATCTTTTTAATTGACTCCTCTTATCTTCACCTTTACTACTCTATACAGTTCTGGGACCTTCATAGAGCAACACATAAATCAGAATATTGTAGAATTGATATATTCTAACCTGCTTATTTTCAGCTTCAACTTTTAACCTTTTATTGAGATTTCCATCTTCCCAAAGTTTCTTTACTAAGTATAGCTTTTCTTATGGATCTCTTTTTTCTAAAGCTCCATCAGGCTTGATCTTTTCCAGCTTTCTTACTGGAAACATCCTGGGTAAGAAGATTGTAATGAAGGAGTAAGTGGGAAGACGGTGTTCTAGAGTTGGGACATCAGATGCTGCCTTGGGGGAAGGGCTGAAATAGAAGAGGGTTGTTAAATGCAGAGTTAGCAGCCTATTAAGCCCTAGTACAATCTGCTTCAAGCATCTAAATAAAGAGAAAACAATCTTAGGCCAAGGTGTACTTCCAAATTAATACCTGGGTTCACATGTAAACAAAAAGTGCTTATAAAGTACTAAGCCTGGTATCCCAGTCCCCAGGGAGGGTCTAGATGTGGGACTAAGACATGAACACATCTAGGTGTAAGAACCATGCGCTTTTGTACACAGTTGAATACAGTGAGTAAAATTATGTTGAATGACATAGCACAGTCACAATTTCATTAAAGGCATCGCATAGTTTAATTACCTTTGTAGTTATCAGAGGTTTTATTTTGTTTATATAAGGAAATGAACAATCAGAATTGTTCACCCTTTACTTTCATTTCTTCCTATTATTATTTATAGGTATGCATTGACAGGACCTGGCAACATGAGAATTTTTTCTTGGCCCACATTCAGCACAGAATAACAATTGAATTGTTCGTATGAGGGACTAATGAGTATTGGCCCAATTAAGGTAGCATTTAAATATTCCTAATCTTTCCATCTAATGCAGAAATAGAGGCCAAAATTAGGAGACATTTCTTGGATTTTAGTTTCTACAAACATTAGCTTTTTTGGGGGGGGGGAGTGCATTTTAATAGCATTGATCTTGGAAACTCCTTTTTCAGTCACAAATGGTATTGACTTCCTCAAGAGGTTAATTTTTCTTTAGACTCAAGGTTATTCTGTTCACTATCTGGAATGCCGTTGCTTAACTGTTCTTTCCTAGTGAACTCTGCTATCCTCTGTGAGTTAGCTGCTCTGCATTACAAGGAGCCGATATTAGGGGGAACCACTATCTTGGAAAAGAAAGAAAGGTTTTTCCGTGGCTTCCGTGGTGGAATGTAATAGAATTCCTGTACCCTCACACACATGCTGAGGCCGAGCCCTGACTTCCATGTGCCTCTGTTGATGACTTTTTCTGGGGGCTGCGCCTTCTCCATTTGATCTTGATTCATGGTGGCTGCAGGAACAGTATATGCTTATGGCACATTTACCTGATTCTGTTGTTGTTCAGTATTCCTATGCAGTTTTAGACACAGCCAAATCAGTGCTATAACAACCAAGATGAGAAGTATTGCCAGTAATGTTAGCCCAGCCAACAGACATGGGAATGGAAATGGAGAAGAGTAATGTTTTAACAGATAATGTTTAGAGAGAATTGGGTTTCTCTTTTAAAATTCAGAAGCATCAGCAAGGTTGATGCTTACCTGTAGTCTAAGAGCTTAGATTTGGGAAGCCCACTTCCTTCTTGCCCATTGCTGAAATGAAGCTATGGCCACTCAGCTTGCATTCAAGGGTCATTTCACAGAAGGTAAAACATGAAGCAGGGACTGCACCTTCAAAATCTAATAAAGACCAGGACAAATTTATTCCATACATGATATGTGACCTAGGTAGTGATATTTCAATAAATATGGGAAGCAAAACAGGACAAAAACAAAATAAAGCATACAAAACAAAATAAGAAACCTAAATTTAAAAATCAGGGAAAGTTATGTGGGTGAGGTTGTTATTAAGCAGAACAGTGCCTGGATTTTTGTTTTTTAATATATGTATTTTGGATTCATTATTTGGCATCATATAGACACAGCTATTTTGAGAATGGGAAACAGCTTAACCTTGAATTGTTTAATGCATTAGTTGTCCTCTCCCTCAGTTAGGCTGGATATTTTTTGAAAAGTTCATGTCTGTATCAAGCTGGGTCCAGAGCTGGCTTTAAGAGAGTATGTGGTCAGATAAGAAGCATGTCCTGGGATGCTAAGTTGCATACAGTGACTTAACATGTTCTGGTTTCTGGGTTTCAGTTCTGACCTAGATGGAATTTTGATAAGCCACATGAATGCTGTACTAGTCTTCTAATTCATTAAATTGTTTTGGTGAGTAGAAGTGGATGACCATCAAACATTCATTTGTTTTTCCAGAATGATGGCATATATACCACCTACGTTTTATAGGTGCACCCAGTAACTTCCAGTCTTTTCTTTGGCACCACAGTTGAACTAGAAATTATGCTGTAGCATCTGAAGTCCTGTGCCTGTTATAGATAGAGCAAGGCTAACACCCCTTATGATGCCTGAGGGTAGTCTTCATAGACGAGGTAATGCTTAGAGGCAGTTTGGAGGCTCATAGGAAAGAATATTGTGAGCAGGGGGAAAGACGTGCAGAGAGGAGTGGAGGTATAGAAGCCTCCGGCATATTCAGTGTTGGCATGTAAACTGGTGTGGGGAGAGCAAAGGGAAGACGAAGTTGTGGTGACACTGGAAATCTAGGCCTTTTGTGCCATTTTTGAGCTTCTGAGGTGATGGATACCCATTGCAGACTTTTTTCCCCCACCCCGCAGGCATATAAGCAGAGAAGGAATCTATATTCTTAGCCATATGAAGGATGTAAAAATGTCAGTGTGCTAAGAGAACGCTTATGAGTAGTGATGTCCTATTTGCAAACTTATTTGAGTGTCCAAGGAGTTTTTGTGATATGAAATAAAATAATTTACAATATGAAGAGATGGACAAATTTTGTAAGGGGTGGTGGGAGGAAATAGTCTACCACCAAATGAGAGACTGGAATTTTCCTGTTTTTCGAAATTGAATTTAAAGTCAATAAGCTCATTTGGGTGTGAGAATAAGGTGTCAGGAAAGTAGTGAGTTAAGACCTTCCCATAGTGTCAACCTAAGAGGAGAAATGACATTGTTTAAAGGGACTTTCAGCATTTTCTCTTGCTTTATGCTAACAAAGAAGAAGAAATAACTGAACAAAATGGCCTTTGATAATGAAGAGCAGGATTTTTGATGACAATTCACATGAGGCCAAGAGAAACAAGGAATTTGATCTTTAATTTTTCTACCTTGAAAACATCCTCAATTATTTGGATCATGGATGTAGGAGAAAGTCAGCCAAGGGGAGCAGAAGGTAATTATCAACAGGCAGATTTATGGATTCTTCATGAACAAATAGGCAGTAATGGAAGGGGGCAGGCTGCATAGGTGCAAGTAGTGGGGAGTTGAGTGAAGGCAAATAGTTGATCCTATGCCTTTAACGAAAAAAAAAAAAGAAATCTTAAGTTGAACTCTGGAGATCTGTCCATTAGGCTGTAATATATCTTTCTTTCTAAATCTTAAACCTAAAAACTGTCTAAGGTAGAGTTTGGGACTTAAAAATCCATTTTGTCATTAGGTTATTGATAGAGGATAATAATTCCATCTCCTTTTTGTGTGAGAAGAATAATAAGAATGTTGTACTGCCAAAGGTTGGGTATAGGCAACGTTATTTCCCAAATTGTCTCTCAATGAAAGGAATGAAAAGAGTTAAAGTAGCAACAGGTGCCCCATTGTTTAATCCCTACCTTATTACAGAAGCAAACCTCAACCGTATGAGCCATATATGATATATATGGTATTTATAGATAGTTCTTATATTCTGTACAAAATGAACATTAAATACTTAAAGGTAGCTAGGTCACCAGGAGTAGAAATTGAGGCTTTCTACTAGTTTTATTTTATTGTATACTTATCTAAATTTAGTGATTTTATTTTATTGTATACTTATCTAAATTTAGTGATTTTTTAATCAGGTGTAACAAACTTATCTCAGTTTCAAATAGCAAATATTTATTGAATTACTGTGCTTAGCAAAAATATGGAAGACTTCGTACTTCAAGGTTCATTAAATGATCAGGCTGTTCTTAACATTAAAAATCTCCTAATTTACTTAGCTCAAGATATAATTCACATGATTCAAATGAGAACAGCAGAGAACTGCCTTGGGCAAATGAGAGAGGTAGGATATTTGAGGAGAAAGCCTAGCATTAAGTAGTGGTTGCTCCTGGGAAAAATAAATGAGAGGATCACATAGACTTTTTTGATGACCTGTGGGCCCTACTTAATTTGATCCTTAAGGAAGAAGAACACATGTTCTCCTCTGAGCAATTTGCTCCATATTTCTTCAAAATTAACAGAAATAGTTTGATAATTCAGTACTGTGTGTTGCTGAAACTAAAGCCTATTGCATCATGGAGGAGGGAATTGTTCACGGACCTACACAAGTTTGAATTTTTCCAATTGCTTTGCCAGCAGTGTTTCAACATTCCGGATTCTGTAGCACTATGTCCACACCTCAGTCACAATACATAACTTCCGGTCCGATTTCTAGCCTTTGTTGTTCCTAGTTTTGTCACTCTTTATCTTGTAAAGGTCCTTAAAGGCCATGCTTAGGCCTCCTTCTTTGTAGTCCCAAATGCCAGTTCCTATAATGCAAAAAGGCAAAGAGCAAATATTTATGGAATTTAAATGGAAAACTCCTCAAAACCAGAGAGTAGTATGTTAGGTTTTTTGAATTATTATTATTTTTTGAGTGGCAGAGAAAAAGGTATCTTTTACTGTTGGCAAAACCCAAATGATCTGTTATCTGGACATAATATTCCCTGCCAAGGTCAGGTGGTCTAGACGTCCTGGAATGGAATCAGATAAAATAGAAGATCTGAGGATGATGAGGTAGCAGAAAGTACTCCATGGAGAAGGACTAGGAAGAAATGCAAAGGAGAGAAATTTCAGAAGGATTCCTAAAGCCAAGGAGATCAGCTCAGACTGAAATAGTGGCTTTGCCCAGTCATCTTGACACTGGCCAGTTGATTTTTAAAGAATTTCAGAGTTAATTACATCCATTTATTGCTCTCTAGAGAAAGTATACTACGGAAGCTACAAATAGTTTCTAGTGACTTACTTCTATCAATGTTATTTTTTATTTTTTTTAATAGTCTAAGAGGGGAGTTGAGGCAGTTAAATAGTTACAGAAATGGGATAAGTACTTTATGAAAAAATGAGAATTTGGAGGAAGGAGTATGTGCTGGTTTGAATGTATTGTATCCCCCAGAAAAAGCCATATTCTTTGATGCAATCTTGTGGGGCAGACATATTAGTGGGGATTAAGTTGGAATGTTTGGATTAGGTCGTTTGCATGGAAATGTGCCCCATCCAACTGTAGGTGATAACTCTGATGAGATAGTTTCCATGGAGGCATGGCCCCACCCATTCAGGGTGGGCCTTGATCAGTGGAGCCATATAAATGGGCTGAAAAACAGAA